>OY744481.1:39914365-39966548 GCA_963556165.1 Tipula helvola
GAAGAACTACAAATAACAATAAAAAGCATTTACAACACCAAACAATCTTAAACTCTTATGATCTTGAACGACTCTTAATTTCAAAAACGTTTTCCAGAAAATCCAAATTTTAGACTGGTGCCATTATAACTTGTGACATTTGCTTAATTATGTACATGACTTTAACCAACTTTGGTGATTATTATGGGAATAAACGTAATTTACGAATTTTATGAGATTTATGGTTTATTGAATTTTATGAATATTGATCAAAGTTACCAAATAAAACACACAGGATTACTTTTTTTAAAACTATTTATATTTAACATATAAGTTTTCTAATATTTTTATATTGCTGGTACTGTGTAATTTTCATTTATCTCCTGTCACCCTAAAATTACAAAAAAATCCAAGAAATTAATGTTTATGCGTACTTACTAGTTAATTTAATAAATCCCATTTGTAATTGTGACCTAAAATATAGAAATAGAATCTTATTAGTATCTGTGTCATTCTCATTTAATATCATTAGCATAACCAATATTTATTAATGTTAAAATGAATTAATTTAATTACTTACTGTACCAATTCAATAATCACTATTTTGTAAACAAATATTGTCAAATCATACTACCATATTTTCTATAAATCACAATGGAACAGATCAAGCGGTGCAAATCGGCTAATTCACAAAACAATATGTAAAGCTGCTATAATTCTTAGGCGCTTCAATATTTTCGAACTTATGAAGTTTGCCATAAAGCTTACCAAATGATTTCCATAAAATATGATAGCCATGATGTAACACAAAAAATTGTAAAATTATTCCTTTTCAATCATGATCAACAATAAACAGCTATTAAGCGCTAGCCTAGTTATATAGACGAAAACGAAACGAAAACGAAACGGGCTGAAACGAAAAACGAAAGAGTCATGACATAGACGAATTGACGAATCCGTTTTTTGGCGTTTGGAAATTTGGTTTACATATTTTATTTCAAGAACTTACTTTCGAGCAATTATAAAATTATTCAAATAAAAATTATTGTATTGAAAAAAAATGGACACCAACCTTTTATTAATATTATCATAGTATTATTACTAATAAAAAAAAATAACAACTAATAAATTTTAAGGGTTAGTAAAACAAACAGAACCGATAGTGAATTACCGGAAGAACGAAACGAAAGCAAATTGAATTGACTGTCTATATAATTGGTCTCATATGCTTTCATGCATTCAATTCATTCGTTCCGTTTCGTTTTCGTTTCGTTTTCGTCTATATAACTAGCCCTTTATAGTTATTTACATCATAAGGGCGGTAAATGAGTTGTTACAGTACGACTTCGATGTTTATGGACGAGGCATTTGACGTACGCGTAACGTACAACGTTTTATTTCATACTACATGGGACATTAATTCGATTTTTTCATTTAAAATTAAATTTTAAAGTAAAAATATGAGTTTAAATTTAAAGAAAATCATTCCAAATGATTTTCAAATTATCAAGTTACCCTAGTTATTTTATTTTTTGTTTGGTTTTATATTTTTCTGTACTGTAATAGCTCGTTTTCCGGATACTTTTTTTCTGTACCGTAATGATTCATTTCCCGGACTGAAATCAATCACGTAAACATTGATTTTCTGTATAGCATGAAATAAAATAATATACAGTGTGTTATTCAATCTGTAATACAAATTAAAAAAAAATCAATTAACAGTTTGGTTACAAAGGTTTTTTAATTACATCATTCAATAAGCAGTTCAATAGTGGGAATTTTGCCATCATCTGAAGTTTCATCTTTAATTTCATAAGTCTACATATTCCATAACACTGGTCAGCAAAAAAAAAAACAATTGTTTGTTTCCTGTGATTTTTTTTTTGTTTCTATGTCAAATTGACGCCCATTTTTTAAATACGGCAGCAATTTTTCTCTAACAGCTTTTGTTTTTGAGTTATAGCTAACTACCCTCATTTAATATTTTTACTTAAATTTTCGTTTTTTATTGGACACTAAAATATATTTGCTTGTTGGTTTAAATATGGCTTCGTCAAGAGGATGTTGTGTGCTTAATCCAGATTGTTTTTGCTATATTTGTGGTGAATATATATTTGAAAAATATCGAAAACATATATCAGACTTTGTGAAAACTGCGTATCATCAATACTTTAAAATAAAATTGCGTAATCAGGATAAGCCATGGGTTCCTCATATTGTATACCAGAAATGTGTGGTATGTCTCTACGGTTATAGTCCAGTGGAAAAAGAGATGCAATAATGTTCGTAACACCCATGATTTGGCGAGAACCTCGAAACCATCATGACGACTGCTACTTCTGCGTTGTGAAAATTACGTCGGTATTAACCCTGGAAATCGAAATAAATTGTCATATTCTAACTTATCTTCTGCTGAACGACCTCAATTAAAATCACGAGAGGTACAACCCAGCACATCTAAATCTTCTGATGATCCAAATCTCTGTGAACCCGAACGAAATACATCAAGTGAAGACTCTGATCCAGACTAAAAATTGAGCATTTCAGAACCTCAACCATTTAATCAGAAAGAACTAAATGACTTAGTAAGAGATCTGAACTTACCGAAAGAAGCTTCTGAAATTTTAGCATCTCGTTTAAAAGAAAAAAACTTGCTTACTCCTGGAGGATTTAGTTTTTTGTCACGATGTTGGTGGTATTTTGCAACAGATGGGTTTAAAAAAGTGATGATCCACCTAGTGATTGGCGTCTTTTCATAGACAGCAGCAAAAGAAGTTTAAAATGTGTTTTGCTTCATAACGGTAACAAGTACGGATCCATACCTATTGCACATTCGACGACTTTAAAAGAAGAATACACAAATATTTCTAAGGTTATGGAAAAAATTAAGTATCAAGACCACAACTGGGTCATTTGTGTTGATTTGAAAATGGTTAACTTTCTTTTAGGTCAACAAGGGGGGTACACAAAGTTCCCTTGTTTCATGTGTCTCTGGGACAGTCGTGACAAACAACACCATTGGTCACAAAAAGTTTGGCCAGTGCGGGAAGAGCTGAAAGTTGGTACAAAAAATGTTATAAACGTGCCTTTAGTTAGCCGAGACCGCATCATACTTCCACCACTTCATATTAAACTCGGCTTATTGAAACAGTTTGTGAAGGTGCATGACAAAACTGGCGAATGTTTCAATTTTCTTTCACGCAAGTTTCCAGAATTAAGTACAGAAAAATTGAAAGCTGGTGTTTTTGATGGGCCACAGATTAGGCAACTCGTGAAAGATCCTAATTTTATCAAATCAATGACTGAAGTCGAATCCAAAGCATGGAATTCATTTGTTTTGGTTATGAGTAATTTCCTAGGCAAAAAGAAATCTGACGACCATGTCGAGCGTGTTGAGTACATGCTATCGAACTTGCAAGAGCTAGGGTGCAACATGAGCATAAAAATCCACTTCCTGCACTCGCATTTAGACCGACTTCCACATAATCTGGGTGATTTTAGTGAAGAGCAGGGTGAACGATTTCATCAGGATCTTCGGACAATGGAACAGCGTTATCAGGGAAGGTGGGACTCACATATGATGGCAGACTACTGCTGGAGTATGCAACGAGATCTACCAAGAGTCATTCATTCAAGTAAATCTTATAAAATATCATTTGATAGTGTTCGATCGAAATTTTGTTAACATAATGTATTACTTTTTTGTATTTTTTTGTCAAAATAATAAAACTGTTGTATATTTCAAAAAGTAAAGCTGTTAGCAATCTCCCAGTATTTTTTTCATAGTCAGGGCCATAGAAATATCCAATAACACAAACAAATTTAAAGGAAACAAAAATTGTGTTGACCAGTGAACCATTAAATTTTGATCAAAATTTTAAATATTAGGAATTTTCTGCATTTGGATAATTTTACAAATTCTCAAATGTTTTGTTAAATATGATGAATTTTAAGAATTTGATGAAATTTACCTACATATTTTATGAAGTTTATAAATTAAATTATGAATATAACAACTTACTTGAGTTTAATAAATTTTTGAATTTTATGTGAATGAATTTGATAAAATTTGAATTTATAGAATTTTATTAATTGGAGTAAATAAATCAATTTGATAAATTTTGTGAATATTGACATTTTAATAAATATTACGAATTTTATAAGATACTATTGATGAATCTCCGTATTTTATGAGCATATTTAATGAGTTTTGTGATTATTGCGTTTTTTATATATACAAAATTATGAACTTGACAAATTTGATTAATTTTACAAATTTTATAAATTTGATAAATTTCATGAAATTTTTGAATATTATAAATATTTTATTTTTTTATTTTTTGTGGTTTATTGAAATTGTCATCAGCCAACCTAATATTAGAGGGAAATTTTCAATTCTGGATATCAACCGGCATTACTGGTTGAAGTTGTAAAATTTTGGCAACACTTTTACATTGATTGTATATCACAGTAGTTCCAGTTGTCGACACAATTGTGATTCTACCACAAACATCTGAATAGACAGTTGAACATTCAATTCCACAAACAGTACACTTAGATCCTCTGAATTTGAGTTCTAGCCTTGTGAAAAATGCCTTAGTTGTAAAACTAATTTGAGACCGGAAATCTAGAAGTGCTCGTGCTAGCATTGGCTCTTCATATTTACCCAACACTTCTACAATCCAATCCTTTTAGAGCAGCACGTACATTTCTGTCCCTTTTTATTTTTTTTTTACGTATGGCTATTTTGATTATATCAAAGCAAACATAAACCAACTTCAAACAAAATTTTATTTTATAATATATACGTCCTGCTCTAAATGGATTGGATTGAAATTTGGTATTGAAATTTCTAATGTAAATTTGGCCCATACAAGATGTACATCTGTATATTCTTATCTGTGGTTCTAGAGCTAATTTGCATTTTGTGAATAGGGGCCTAAATCTACAGCTATCTCTAAATTAGTAAGATTTATTGGACTTATTATTTTAATGAATCCTGTTTGTATTTTACATTTATTTATTTTTAATACTAATAGTGGGTGTTGATGTAAATTTTTTATTTCTAAATTTTGGCTATTGCATTTAAAAAAATTTGTAATTATAAAAATTAATAATTTTGCTAACAACATTTCTGAAATGAACGAAAAAAAATTTTGATTAGTTATCTTTTTGTCTGTTAATTTTGTTTTTATTCCTTTTTGTGTTCTACTTGTCATAAATGTTTTACTTTTTATACAAGTGGCTTTTGTTTCAATTTGGTCCAGGGAACTGTTTAACCAGTTTTTGGATAGTTGGTAGTGGTCATTCCAGGATTTTCTTAATTTTATCTGGGTTAGGTTTTACACCTTCTTGAGTGATAATATATCCGAGAAATTCCGTTTCTCGTTTGAGGAATTCGCACTTATCTAATTGTATCTTCAGGTTAAACTGTGAAATTCATTTTAGGACTTCACTTTGATTTTCTATGTAATTTTCTAAATTGTCTCCCACGATAATAATGTCATACAAGTAAACGAGGCAGATTTTTCCAATCAGGCCGTTCAATACGTTATTCATCGCTTTTTGAAAGGTTGCTGGCCCATTCTTTAACCCAAAAGGCATTCGAGCAAATTCGAAGTGGCTTTTATCCGTGGAAAATGCTATCTTTTCTTGATATCTTTCATCAATTGGGAGAAATGAAGTGATTTTCCCAGACTATCTAGAATTTCTTCTATCTGGGAAATCGGTCAATGGTTTTTTCATTGAGTTTCCACTAGTCGATTACCACCCTCATGTTTTTTGTTCCTGAATCATCTGATTTTTTGTAGACTACTCAAATAGGAGATGAGTACGGACTACTTGAATTACGTACAATTTCACTGCCCAGTAACTCTTTAATTTGTTTCAATTAAACTTTCTATTTTTGTTTTATTAACAGATGATTTTAAATGCACCGGAATTGGTTTGATTTTTTCAAAATTTTTTGATTTTATTCTTTTGCCCGGTTCTGGATTATTTGTTAATATGTTTACTATTGTTTTAAGGTTTTTGGACGTGTTATAGTGATATCTTCGTTTAGTTTTTTATACTCAAGTACCTCCCAGAGTCCCAGTCACCATTTGTTTTTGTACTGAAAGTTACAATACGATTGTAAAAATTTTCTGATGGCTAATACCGGTAAAAGTTGAGTGTTTTATTATTTAGACTTATGGTGCCAGCTTAATAATCTATTTTGGCGTTCATTTTTGCCATGGACTGCGATCCTAATATCATCGAAATACTTATAAAATTCAAATTCGAAAAATGTTTGTGCTGGCAAGCTATGGCCAAGAAAGTTAATTTTGTCTTTTGTTGATAAAGTTTGATTGCCTAAAATATTTTTAACTGAAGTTGATTTTAATTCTAATAGATTATTCGATATTATGTTGGGTCTAATAATATTTTTGTTTGCCCCTTTGTGTAAAAGTAATTTAATGTTTTGTTTTAATAGTTTGTTACGGCATTTGGGATATGGCAGGAAATTTAGTCCTCCGAATCCAATTCGTGTTCGTCCCAAAAACCCTCTTGATTTGGACTTTCTACAGTAGTGTCCTTATCTGAATTTTCTGGGATCTCATTGTTATTTATCAACCCCTGATTAACCGTTCTTCTAGACTTCAATGTAAGGTCTATTTCCATTGGAGTTGGTCTTAAAGTTTTTTCTTGAACTGGTTATTGTTATCTTTTCGTGTTGGTCTGTTCTGTTACTTATGAGATTCTTTGTTGATAATATTTTTTGTTTTCGTTTATGCATCTTCTTGCAGCGTTCGAAATAACCTCGTTACCTTCTTCAAGATTGTCTGGTTTTATAACCGGAAGTATGGTTTTTTCAGTCCTGGACCAGGACCAGTAGCTATCCAATAATTATTCTATAGCGTTTTTTGTTTCGAGATTATTTTGATATTTTGAACAATTTTTTTAATTTTATTAAAATATTGATGGATAGACATAGTGTCTACTTGTTTCGTTGCTCAAAGTTGGGACTTATAGAATGATAATTCTTGTTTATCACTTAAGGAATCGATTAAAATTTGTTTAACTTCCCTGAAGCTTTTCGGATTGCTCATTAGACAAAGTATATCTTTCGCTTTGCCTTCAATTTTATTATTTATGGCCTATACGTACAGGTTAAGCTGTTGCTACGGGACTAAAGCTGTAAATACGTTATGTCTTTCACAGTGTTTGCTTGCGGTTTCCATCTAACGAGGGACCGATTTAATAAAATCTGGTATTCGAAATAATTCTATTTTGTACTCCCTATTATCGTTCACTTCGACCTTCGGTTGCTCTACTTTGCCGTGCATGTAAGTTAGCACCTGGTCGTATTATTCTTATCATATCTGCCATTTCTACTTCGGAATTGTAATCTTCTTCAATATACTTATGATATAATAAACCATATATCTCTAATGTAGCCCACTGATTTAATGTTATGGAAATATTAAATTAATTCTACACTATCTTGTAGTGCACATGTAGATGGGATTCTTTCGTGCCTATAGGTACACGGAAAAATAGAAATAGGAAATAGGATAAAAAATATAGATAAAAAAAAATGTATTACGAGTACCTTGCAATCGTTGAATGAGTAGGTTCAAGCGTTGTCAGTCAAGTAACACAAAAAATGTTGCAGAATGTCTTTCTTTTATTATTGGCCCGCGGCCTTCGTTAATAATGATTCACATTGTTGTAGATACAGTTGCTTTGTTTCTAGTTCGAACCATTTTTCTCGCTGATGCGACCGAGGTGGTTTTCTCACAACCAGCAGTAAAACTAAACTAAAACCAACACTAGATAAACTGACGTGTGGATCACTTCTGATGTGGTGGATAATAGCCTTGAATTTTGCGAAATAAATATGAATCAGTCTTTGATATATTTTGAAGTATGTACCACTTCTCTTCAAGCCTTCCCATTTTCCGTATACATAGGCTTGACTAAAGATTAAAAAGCGAATAAATGTAAAATAACCGAAACAAATGTTTGGTTTCAGTAACGATGTCCATAAAACAAGCAAAAATTTAATATTCAATTTGCTGCCTATCCTGAAAATGAGAAAATTATTTTTTCCAGTAGGTACAAAAAAAAACCAAACATGTTCTATATGTAATTTGTAAAGTATCATTAATTTTAAACTCAATTGAAATTTATTACTAAACAGGCAGTCACCAACGTAGAGTATATATACACGTACATTTACTCATATATCGAACCACTTCAAAACATTTAAAACAACAACAACAACATCAAAACTTAAAAGCTCAAGCAAAATAATCAATCTTGATCCAAAAATATTTGTTATGTGTATGTCTTGTCAAAAAAAAATAAAATTTGGGTAGGGGCGGAAAAATTGTATTTTTTTGTTGTTGTTATGCAATAGAAAATGTATGACCATTCAGATAGTAATTACTACATGTAGTTTTATGTATAATTCAATTTTACTACTCTCTATGGTAGGAATAAACAACAACAGCAAAATTGTTCTGGTAAAAAAAAAGGATGGCTACTATACTATACTCAGGGTACTCAGGACATGGAAAATAATAATTTAAAATTAATTACTTGAAGGAAAGGTATAGGTACTCTTATATAGGTTGAAAACATAAAAACCTATCAACTACTGTTCCATATATACACATAGGCGATTACATATCTCTGTAATAGAGTTAAAAATTTTACTACTTTTTGGGGATGCTATATACATACACAGTTTGAAACACGACGACAACAACAACAACAACACAAAAACTATTTGTAATAGTTATTTTGAAATTAAAATAGAAAATTGAACATAAAAAAAATTAATTAAAGTGGATTCAGGATATAATAAAGACGACTCTTTAGTTTGTCTCTCCTATATGTCTATACATTATGTACAATATATAAACAAATTTTCTTTTTGGTTGAATAGTTTTATGTTTCAAGTCTTTTGTCCATTATTATTCAATTTCGATCACAAATTGATTTTTTGGATATGATGCTTACGGCAACATAGAAATATTACACACTTTACATATTTTCAATCTGGGTTAAAGATGTGATTATTTTCTCTTTATCCTAAAAAAATTAAAATTCCCCAAAAATTTTTAAGGATCATGTATAAAATAGGACATCACAAAAAAAATATATTTATATGAAGGTGTGTAGCAAGTAGCAAAGTTCAAGAAATATAAACCAGATGTTACACTCCATCCAATCCTATATAACATACATACATACATTCGACCTAACTTAAATAACAAAATTTCTTAAGACAACAAGAACAAAATTATTTCACATTTTCATGTCTTTGGTGCCATTGTTTTAGAAACATAACCTAAAAATGATTTTTAAATATGAATTTTGTTCTTTTAATGAAATTAAATTTGTTTTATCTTAGTTTTGTTGTTGGTTTGTATGTGTCCTGTCTATACTTGGTAGAAGGTTAAATGTAGAGTGGGTTACGTGAAATGAATATTTTTTTTACCAATTTACCCTAAAACAGCATAAATTTATATTAAATGAGATTTTATGAATTTTATGTTTATGACTATTTTCAGGTGCACCTACTGTAGTGGCACGGAATGCAACACCGGTTGCGTATCCCGGATCACCGTTACATTTGTCGGTCGAATTTTGTGCCAATCCACCAGCATTTGCAGCACGTTGGTTGCACGGGGATCGAGTATATACACCAGGTAATCAATATGGAATTGATGTGCTGGCGTACGGTGTAATTGTAAGTAGAGAATTTTTTTTTTTTTTGGAAATATTTAGTTTATTGCGGTATTTGAAAGAATCGATATTTAGATGCAATAAATTATTTTCTTTTGTATTTCATTAAAATTATGGTTAAATACAGCAGCATGAACAAAAATTAAGAAAATTCGCTAAATAGTTGACAAGAAATTACATTAAACACAAACGTTGCAGCAAATGTTGCGTCAAAAGGTATGCAACATTTGACGTTTATGTCTCCAATTTTTTGAATAACCGATCATTTTTCTTTAAATACTACATAGAAATCATTCCCCAGGTAAACGGGACATGCGTTAGGTGCACGATACTGTAAAAAGGAAGATGAGGGATTTGATGGCAAAATAATTATTTGGAAGTTCTGTATTTTCAATTATTGAATTTTTGATATCAAAACTAAAACCCAAGAAGATATTTACATCGAGTGAAAAGGTTGTGCTGTTCAGTTACAATATATTCTACTTTGCTCAATTCATTTTAATAGTTTTGACGAAACGGACTTAAAGAGGACTTTGACGAAGTTTTTGACTCATTTAGATAAAATATTTGACTTTGTAGAAAAATAATTCGGTGCTGAAATAGCAAGTATTGATCGACCAATTAGATAATGGTCTGAGATCAGAACTCCAATAGCACCAGCGTTTGACATTATAGTAAATGGTTTTGAACTGGCTAGCTTTCCTGTACCTTGGCTATATCCGCTGGAGTTTGGTGATCCTGTTGTTATGACATTGTGTATGAACGTCATTTGATTTTTATCCAAGCTGTGCACTCTCTATTCGGCTACGGTGTTCTAACGGTTAACATGTACACTAGAGCGGATTTAATTGTATGGAGAAAAAATGTTTAGTCTGTTGACTCCACTTTTCTGTAAATTCATTGTATTTGAAGCAAAAATGTCCACTACACCATATGGTTACGATGAATTTCGAGCCTGCATAATTTCATTTGAAGATTTTTTTTTATATAGAGTGAGTTTTTTAAAATGCCAGGCTTTTGATTCGGAAAGGGCACAAAATTTTACGTTCAGATAGGAAGTTTATTCTCTTCTTTTGAATGACTTTCAGATGTTAGTTCAAGGGCAAACTACTAAATAATATGAAATAATCAGCAAATAATGAATTTTAATGGAGAATGGCTTAATTTAAATTTGTTGGCACCATGACCAAAGGTACCAAGTTTATATTGTGTTAGTATATTCCCCATTTCATTATTTGCAGATCATTTCTAATTATTTAGTAATTTGTCCTTGAACTAACACCTGTCATCCAAAGGAAGAACCTAAAATGCCTATCTGAACGTAACATTTTGCGTTTTTTATGAATCTGGGGTCAAAAATAGGGATTTATATTTAACAAATTCATTTTAACCTTCATATAACCTTGAAGGTTGTAGTCAAGGTTGAATTGAAGGTCGCCATCCGATGTCCCCCCCCCCCCCCCCCCGACCCTTAACAAATTTCAATAAAAGTAATTTTATCCTATCCAGCACCATTCTCGAGATAAAAGCCTGTCATTTTAAAAAACTCACTCTATAAAAAAAAAATCTTCAAATGAAATTATGCAGGCTCGAAATTCATCGTAGCCATATGGTGTAGTGGACATTTTTGCTTCAAATACAATGAATTTACAGAAAAGTGGAGTCTCCAGCCCACTTAAAAATTTAATCCGCCGTAGTACACATTTTCAAGTATAAGAATATCCCAATTCGTTGAAAGTTAAAATTTTGGGATTGACTCGAAAAAAAATGTTGCATAAAGTGTTGCATGGAATGTTGCATCAAAATCTATGAAACATTTGACGTTTATGTTTCCAATTTTTTGTATGAAAGGGATTTTTCTATAAATAATACTTATCAATTAATTCCATGATGTAAACGAGTGAAAGGAAAGATTGAGGAAATGAGGGATTTGATATAATTTAGAAGGGTTATTAGCAAATTTGAAGTTATGTCCTTTCAATCTTATTTTCCACCACGATAGGACTAAGTTGAGTGTATATTCAGGCATGAATTATATACTAAGAAGATAATGCAGTTGCACGGAAAAAAATAAACTGATCCACAGCTAAGAAAACGGTCTTTTAATTCAAGAAAATCTACTTTTTCTTAATTTAAAAGCTAATTTTCTTATTTCTTTCGAGTTTTTCTTCATTTCAACACAATTCTTACATGAAGAAAAACTCGTTAGAAATAAGAAAATTAACTTTTAACTCAAGAAAAAGTAGATTTTCATGAATTAAAAGTCCGTTTTCTTAGCGGAGCCGTTTTCTATCGATAGCTATTATAGCTTTATACATTCGATCACCCTGTTGTTCACCGTCTATATCTTGGATGAGATATCGATCGTTGCCTATACATTTTACTACCTGATACGGCCCTTTGTACGTTGGTAACAATTTTCGACTTTCTATGGTCGCTACCTACTGTGCGTGCAACATAACTAGATCTCCAGTTTTTAACTCCATTGGTCTTTTACGTGTTCGGTCATAATAATTCTTAATTCGTTCTCGATTTTGATCTACCAATTCCGTAACATTCTCAATATCGCAAATTCATCCCTCTTCCAATAGCTGCCTATCCAAACCTTTTTTTGAGTCTTCCTTGTAACACTGTAAACTGTGTTATTTAAAGCCGTTTGGACTTCAAGTAGCTTTCCATCCCAACCTCGACACTCTACACCTCTACTGATCTTTGCAAAACACTTCGTTACCTGTTTATTGACAATCTCAACTTGCCCATTGGATGGTGTACTTTCACTCGCCACCTTTACACGTTTAATTCTCATGTAGTCAGAGAACCTTGCAAATATTGAGGCAGTGAACGCCGCACCACGATCGGTAATTGTCACATTCGGCTTACCATAACTACTCAAACATAGCCTAAGAAATTCTAGGCTACTGTCATGACCTACATCGGCCATTGCTCCCAACATGACATATTTGCTATACCCATCCACTATCACTCCAACAAACTGATTCCTACCTCCATTCTTAACATACCCTTTTCCAATGGATGAAGATACCCGCAGGCTGTTTACCCGTGGTTTTCTAAAATACAAACACTTTATACACCTATACACATATTGAGTAACAAAATATCGCATAGCTACTCGGAAATAAAAGGACATTTTCAAATTCTCTACCGTCGATGCTTTGGTGTGCGATTGTTTTATAAGCATCACCCACCACATCGTAAATCAGATCTTGTCGATACACTCGTGACTTGTACATAATAAAAGTTTCAAATATTTTCCCATCACCCAACTCTAATAAATCCATATTCTTCATGATTTGCTCATCAGTACGCTGTAACACTGCAACCCAATCTGTACTTAAGTTACCACCATACACCTTATTTACATTTTTGTTAGCTACATGATATCGATGCAACGCATCCGCAACTAAATTATTTAAACCTTTCGCATGTTCAATCATAAACGTAACTTCTGATAACCTGACAAACCATCTACTAACCCTTGAATTGAGATCTTTGATTAAGATGGTGTCAGATGGATTAGCAGCATTGTTGATTTCCATTATTGTGTCGCAGCAGGCCGTGTAAGATGAAATCGGTGAGCCAGGCGGAACATAATGCAACATAAAGAAAAATTGACTTTTTGTTGATTGCAATTTTAACACATAATTGCTCAATGGACAGGTTAGATATTTCGACTAGCTCATTTGATAATGATGTATCAACCGCTATGAGTACTCCTCCACCGGATTTGTTAGTACTTGTTTAAGATAAATGGTCACATCTATAAACCACATATGGCCTGGGAAAGAATTCAGAACTCAAGATACCACTGTTGAATGATGTTTCACAGATAATATAAACCGGAAAGAGTGTTTTTAATATAAAAATTGTGAAATTGAGCGGCTTTCGAAGAGATTCTGTTAACATTTTGGTAATAAAAGGAGTGGTTTATTGTTTTTTTTGGTTCGGGCATTGATGTAAAGTTTTCATGATGCAAGTTCTGTTGATTGTACTTAAGGTTAAAGTTGGGCTTTGGCCGGTCTCAAATAGGAATTTTAAGGAAAAAGTTAATCATTCAATTTTTCGCTCTATACCTCCAAAAATGTTTCGATGTAGTTTTGTCGACAAATACATACATCGATGTTTATTCACAAAATGTGTAATACAAATTTTGTGCGTTTTTACGCTACGTTAAACTGTGTTTCTGCACGGAAACAAGTAGGTGGATTTTAAGAGTCAGGTAATCTTGCTTCTGTCTAGGAAATTCGTATTTTCGGGTTATTCAAAAGATTATTTACGAAATATCTTCATATTTTGTAAATTTTTCGGTTTTGATTTTTTAGAATCACATATTATCGGAATTTTCGAAATTATTTTAGGGCTAGCTAATAAAGTTTGAAAACTTTTGAATATTACTTGACTTTAATTTACTATATTATGTTAAATTTTAACAGGACGAAACTTTCCAGAAATTATAAGACGTTTCGAGGTTACCAGATTATTTGAGTCTTATCGAAATGTTTGGGAGTGAGGGTTTTTAGGTGTATATGTTGCTTGGTTCATTATATTCCAGTTTTTGAGTAGAGTTGATTTCTTAAATATTATGCAACTTTCGAAATTATTAGAGAACTGATTTTGTGTTGTATAATGTCCGTGTTGATTAGTGCTTGGCGCTGAGTTACATGTTGTTAAGTGTTACGCGGACTTTACGAGAAGAGTATCGTTTTATATGAGAAAGATATTTGCAAGGCCTTCAGAGAATGGGTTAAAAAAAAATGTGATTTAGATGCGATACATTTTTGGGCGCAAGGTATGAATTCTTGATTTATAAATCTGTTACATGCTAAAAATTCACTTTAGTGGGGTTATTTAGAGATAGAGAGGTTTTTAGAACTAAGGACTGTATCGAAAAGAAAGTATCCACAAAAAAATTTAGTTTTCTTCGCCTTGCTTTAATTCTATTGTAACGGAAAAGCGCCGTTAGATAGAATAGCTTTTTGTAGGTAAATATTGCGTGTGATTTTTACAATTTGTTACCCAGTTGTAATATTGTCACGAATTAAAGAAGAAGTGCTTAAATTTATTTTGCATAAATTTTGCATTTAAAACGGTGTTTCGTTTAGAAATTTAGCTAAGCGCGAAAATATAAGTAAAAATGCAGTGAGAAAAATAATTAATAAGTCTGGGGAACATGGTACGGTAAAGGATTTCCGAAAAACGGTCGAAGACAAGGTCCCAGCAATCCCAAGTTAGAGCCAAAATTGTGAGTGAAATTCGCAAAAACAAATCAATGTCTGTCAGAGATTTATGAGGGTGGTACTAGCATAGGAATGATCCAGCGGGTAAAATAAGGCATGACTTGAAGACATATAAGAAACATAAAGTTCCGAAACGAAGTGAAAACAAAAAATTGCATGTTAAAACCGTGCAACTGCGCATTAATACATTTGGAGCTGTTAAAAATCCACTGCATCACTTTTGTGGAAAAACAATAAACTCCGCCAAATTCACCAGAACTTTGACCAATTGAAAGATATTGGGCAATTGCGAAGCGTTACTTGAAAAATAACGGTAAACTAGCAGAAAATTTAACAAAGTTCAAAAAGTTAGTCCAAAGCAACCAGACAAATTAATAAAACTACTGTGCAGAATCTAAGTAAAGGCATCAAATTAAAAATTCGCCATGTATTTAGAAAATAATTTCTCAAATGTTTCAAACATAAAATCTGCTAATTAGAAGTCTGCTTTATGATAAAACATCATTTTATAATACTTAGAATTGAGCATGAAAAAAACAAAGAAAATTCGCAAAATACTTGACTAAAAATCACATTATTAAACAAAAATGTTGCATCCAATGTTGCGTCAAAAGCTATGCAACATTTGACGTGTATGTCACCAATTTTGTTATATTAACGATAATTTGTCTTTAAATAATACTTAGAAATCAGTCTCCATATGAACGAGGGCATGCGCTAGGTGCACGATACTGTCAAAAAGAAGATGAGGTATTTGATGGGAAAATAATTATTTGGGATTTCTGTATTTTCAAGTATTGAATTTTTGATATCGAGCACTAATTTCCGTAAAAACTATAACCCAAGGGGATAACTATATCGAGTGAAAAGGTTTATTGTTGTGCCGTTTAGTTATATTCCACTTTGCTTAATACATTTTAATAGTTTTGACGAAACGGGCGCAAAGAGGACTTTGACGAAGTTTTTGACTCATTTAGATAAAGTATTTGACTTTGTAGAAAAATAATTTGGTGCTGAGATAGCACGTATTGATCAATCAATTCGATATTGGTCTGGGATTATAACTCCAATAGTACCAGTGTTTGACATTATAGTAAATGGTTTTGAACTGGCTAGCTTTCCAGCACCTTGAACATTTATCAACGTCATTTGATCTTTATCCAAGCTGTGCGCTGCTCTCTATTCGGTTACGGTATTTTAACGATTACAGTTACATGTAACATGTATACATTTTTAAGTATAAGAATATCCCAATTCGTTGAAAGTAAAAGTTTTGGGATTGACTTGAAAACAAATGTTGCATAAAGTGTTGCATGGAATGTTGCATCAAAATCTATGAAACATTTGACGTTTATGTTTCCAATTTTTTGTAATAAAAGTGATTTTTCTATAAATAATACTTAACAATCTATTCCATAATGTAAATGAGCGAATGTGAAAGTACATATCAAAAGGAAAAATGGAGGAAATGAGGAATTTGATATAATTTGGAAGGCTATAACCCTTACAAATTGGAAGTTCTGTCCTTTCAATTTTATTTTCCACTACGATATGACTGACTTGAGTGTATATTCAGGCATGAATTATATACTAAGAAGATAATGTTCTGTCTGAATGAGAAATAAATGTGAATACTGAAATACAGTAAAACAAGAGGGAATTCAACTCGTTGACTATTATGTATTTTAATAAATGCTGCAAATTCTCTAAACTTAGCAATATTCCGTGCTACTGAAGTTTCTTCCAATTTTATCCCATACGTATAGATCACAACTGAACTATCTATATCGGGATGGACCGATTTATTAACATTAAAGTTGGCTAAAACTTTGGTAACACGTGACTTGAAGGTATAAATATTACATTCTTGAAAAGTTATGTTGCCATCAACCGTTCGTGATCGTTGTAAAGATTACTCACAAGTAGGCCCGTTGAATTCCTGAAAAACGGGAGACACGCTGTTTCAACCCAGACCAGCCAGGCCATCCTTAATACCGTCACAAGAATTTCCACCGGAGTCTGACAATTTAACAAATCCAATATACATGGCATTATTCTAAGTAAGTGTGTTTATAATATTAACCTATGCGTACAGGGTAATTAAAAGTAAATACTTAAGTAAAATTAGCTTAACATCATACTTCCTTAAGCAAATATTCCCGATGACAATAAACAAATTTCTTCAATTTGTTTTATTTTTAGCAAACGTGTAGCCATATTGGTTTTTATTCTGAAATAATTTCGATTCTATTCTTCTAGTTCGATTAGATTTTTCCTCAGAATTTTGTATTTTTGCTCCTAAAATCATTTCTGAATTTACTATATAGCTTGAACACTTTATTATAACAGCATTTTCAATTTTAGAATCTACCCCGAGCTATAATTGTGCCTTACGTATATTATACTGAAGCTGATTATCGAAAGCTCAAACATATCGAAAAATTTGTATATGTAAAAACTACGATGAAGCTTAGAAGCCACCCACAATAATCTTGAAAAATCAGCTCTAATCAATAAATAATTTCTGAAAATTCTCATCTCTGTATGACAAAAAACTTTATGTTTTGCTCTTAATACAACTCCAAGCTAATACAATAAACGAGAATTACTATCAAATCGGTTACACCTTAATCGGGTTTCATATCTCTCTCATTATTGCATTCAGCAGCTGTGCGACGTGTGGGGTCTAGAGCGGAACCTTGGTTGCTTTTGAAAAACATGTGGACCATTAACAATTTTTTTTACCGCCAATATCGGTACAGTTGTGGCTTGATATAAAAGCAGATTTTTTGGTTCAGTTCCGAGATTTTTTCTATCGACCTGTCACTCATATGAGTTGGTGTAGATATCTAACGGACGTTATGAACGGTTGAACTTTATATTATTCAAATGTAATATCCTAAATGGAATAACCAACAATCTTGTGAATTGAAATCATCTTGTTTAAAAACGTATTTATGAAACAACAACAAAAAATTATTTTCGTTATTCCATTTAGCTACACTGTTTAAAATCTAAATCCAAAGCAGCATGAGTAGTTTACGGCAAGTTCAATATTTTGTATGTTTGTCTACATCACCTTGTACAGACAATCTCCAAACAGTCGTAGACGAACAACCCCGGATACAACTAAGCGATTCTAAATAATAGGGCACTGAGACATTTGTGTTGTGATTTGCTGATCGAACCAGAGTGATTGGTGTCTTTATGCTGGGCACTCGCAAACAAAAATGTTTTTTGATTTACATTTGAAGGAAGCTTGATTATCTCTCCGAATTCAATACTAGAGTATTCCAAGTTCAAAGAAAAAAATCGTAAAATATTGAAGTTTGAGGAACAAAAATTTTGTTTCGGTGTATTAGGTGATATCTACTTGTAATGAATTAACAATGAACAAACGGGAATTTTTAAAACTAAAAAACAAACGGTTTTGGATTCAATAACTCACTTACAAAATCCATAACGTTACAATTTTGAAGTTTTAAGAAGGCTCGTACTCTTGAGACAATAATAAACCTTTCGTAAGCAACGTTCTGCGAATTTATTGTTTTTGTAACTGAAACATGGAACCGATGCCTTCATAAGCAAGAAGAAGCCCAGCTCATCGTTCTCGATATCTCCAAGACTTTTAACAATGTTCGGCATTTGGCATTATTGGCATTATTTGTCGGTCTTAAATTCTGAATGGATTCATAGGTTGGATTAAGAATTGTCTACTGGACTCACATGGACGGTATCAGCTATTGCTGTTGCCTCCCGATTTTTTTTTTTTTGGGTACACCTCAAGGCATTTGCTGTAATAATCCATTATTTGTAGCACATACAATATTTATTACCGATACCGGAGATCATAAATTAGCGCGCTACATCCATTGCAATTCTCTAGAATGGTTCAACATATTTTCATGTTTAAACGGCTTTTCATATTCCTTTACCGCTATCCGTCAATCATATTTTTGTACAACTTTATCACAGATTATCTACATCGTGCTCCATAGAATCGTTGACTTGTCTTGGCTAGCCTCTTATTATTTTACAGGTGGCCCTTACCTGCTCCTCCGTGACGTTTCTTAAGGATTTCCACTATTTTTCACGTATACCAATTCTCTATATGGGGGCTATCCGAATGAACCCAATAACCTTTGAAAATGTGGTTTTATCTGCGATCTCACAGGGCCGTTGTTCTTTTCCCTTATATTTCATAATTACTGATTATATAAGCGTTACATCCTTAATGTCTACATTGCCTTTAAGATGCCCACAATGATACGGCATTTCTGTTTGCGACGTTCGTTTCAACGTGCTACTAGTCACTGCGAATTCTTGAACTGTAGCAATGCTTAATGCATTCCAGGCGAAAATGCTTAGCACATTCCTAAGGCCATCTGTTTCCTGTGATAATACTCCTCCAATACCACCATCAATCCACATTGGTGGACAAAATAAAATTTCATGTTTCCTTAGTACTTAGAATGGTTCTTCCTGGTCATCCTTTCTTTAAAATCCAGAACCAATGCAATGCCTCTTGAATGCTCGTCGGAATTCTGGAGAAATTCGTTTAAATATGTAAGACGCTTCCTGCATTGTAATTCGTTTACATAATGCAAAAGGCAGTTACATAATGCAAAAGGCAGTTACCCACACTAAACGCTCGTTTTCTCTCGATCTTCCTCCTGGACTTCCATCGGCCAATAGCCGGTTGGTGGATCTCATCAGTTCTTCTTATTTTGGCAATAGTAATCTCCTCGATTCTCGGTGAGAAGGTCCTTTTAATTCCTTTATCAAGTTCGTGTTTTACCATTGTGGCCTTCCTGATATTATCCGGTGTACCACAGAATATTTGCATGTACTGCGTCCGAGTAGTTGGTGTGCAGAAATTTTCTGTGCCACGGTAAGATTTTTGGCGCTTTTTGCATTATGGGTTCTACAATTTTTTACTGTATTTGATACCTCTTCACATTTGCCGATTTGTCCCTTTTTTGAGTTTTTTTTGTCTTATCTAGAGAACAGTCCATTTCTGATTTCCAGTTGCTGACTGGAACTTCAATCTGTGCTCCCATACCATAATAACCGCCTTTGGCCGCCAAGCTACTCTCGAAACAAGGATGCGGCTTATGGGGCAATCGCCCCTTTATGCTGATTATATTTAGTTTGTCGGCTCGGCCGTTAAAATACACGGTGATCTCCTGCGTTCCAGACGGAAGGCGGATTGAGACGTTCAATTTCCCTTTGAAATTCGGTTTAGCATGTTGAATTGCTGCTTGTAATTCTTTCTACGATTTCTTTAATTCGTCAACTAGATTTGGATAAATTTCTACTTGATTTTTTTACCCTCTACAATTTCGCTAATTGGATGCCTATTCTTCTCAATTTATGCTTCATTCTTAGCTTTATTTGCAGCTCCATAATTTTGTTGATAGCAGTCATTATAGTAGTACTTAGTGTTTTCCCTAAATTTACCGTTTCCGTTGCATCATTTTCCAAACTTATGCTGTCTCGCAGGGCTTCTTGGAGTCGCGGTTGTAACGCTCTTTAACTTCCGGTATCAACGCATAAACCACGTTGCTCTAATTCCTTCTCTATTTCAGGAACATTCGATTCGAAGAGTGATTTCTTTGTTTTGGTATTTAGAATCCCTTTGCTGTCACAAATTGTTACGTTTTTCTATTGTCAATCAGGCTTCCAATTTAATTATAAGTTTTATATCTAATAGCACTTTCTAAGTCACCTAATTCCTTCTTCAATTCAACGCGGTCCAAACACATTTAATCCAATTCAACCTCATTCGTCTTTTTATATACTCGATCCATAGTTCCAGAACAAACAATATTTCCAGTAAGATTATCCGAGTATAAAATGTAAAACAGTTTCAAGGACAATTTTTTAGAGTAATAATCTAACCTAGGCGTCGCCACTAGTACAATTTTCGCTAGTATGGTGACTTATTGGTATAGGCCCATATATATACCAGTCGAAAATGAATATTTCCGATATGATATTTTAATTAATAGCACCTAGGCACCTAGGTGTCACCGTATCAATATTGATTTTTAAAATAGTTCTAACCTTGAATAAAATGTCATTAGTAAGGGGTAACTATTTACCCCCTGCATCGACGGAAGTTAATCATATAAATGTTTAAGGATTTAATTTGGAAGTTACAACTTTTGGTATATTGTGGTTTCCTTCATTGATTTAAATTTGACGGATGTAAAGTTCGTCCTAAAATTGAACATATTTTGTCCTAAAAATTGATTGTCCTGAGAATGTATTAGTAAAGATAATAAATCGCTCGTTAAGTAATAAAAATTTACAAAAACAACATCTGAATAAAGTTTTAATTTAAATTGTCTAAAGAAACAAATTAACAAAATCAAAGTTCATCCAAAATTTGATAATAACAAATTTCACAATCTGATAGTTTGTAACCAACTGATATACTTCATTAAGAGTAGCTTACTAGGCGATGCTGTCTAAATTTTGTAAGGACTTACTTATAACGGGATGCACCACCTTTGTCTTACGACACTTATCATCTAGATTTTTGGAAGTCAATATTTTTTCGTCAGTGGTGATCCTTAATTACTCAAAATTTATGTGGCCACATTTTTTCAAATCAAATATCTTATGACCCTACATATACCGACGTGTTACCTTTGTCTTGCGACACTTGTCGTCTCAATTTTTAGAACTTGTTATGTTTTTTAATAAGGTGGCGACTTGGGTACGATCTTTGGGTCAGATTGACAAAATGTTTAAACTCAAAATTCGTATGAACTTAGAGACCGAACATGCCTATCTTAGGTCATTTATCGTTTAGATTATCAGGAGCAGTTTTATTTGTGAGCTAGAAAAGGTCCTTAACTACTCATAAGATGATGTGGCCTTTTGGCCTTTTGGGTACGATATAGTTGGATCAGATTGATATTTTTTTTTACTATATATACGAGTACACACTTATCCTGAGAAGCAGAATTAGGATTAGTAGCCTAAATGTTTTATCAGTTTATCCGTATTATTTCGGTGTAAAAAGATCAAAGTATTGAAATCCTGTCAAAAATGACGAAAAATTTGGTTAGTCTAAAACCACATTTCTCAACGTTTTGAAAGTCCCTATGTCTGAAAAAGCAAAAAAAAAACCGCCTGTCCGTCTGGGTGGGGAGATTTGAAAAGATTTTTTAGACTGTACGTCAAGAGGGTGGTGTACCTGCCATACGAAGTGACCCAAAACACTTGGTTATATAAATATTTACGATTTTTTATATATGCTGGTTTCATTATTGAATTTGAAGTTGATTTGAAGGTTAAGTTAGGGGCCAATTTGCGGGTTGAGTTGAAGTTGAATTGGAGTTGAGTTGGGTTTGGGTTAGAATGTAGTGAGCAGTTAACCAATTTTTTATATTATGCTGATTTGAGGATTCTTTGGCGTATAGTTGAGTTGAGTTCCGTTTGCGGGTTGAGTTAGGGTTGAGATGGGGTTGGGGATTAGGGTTTAGTGAGCAGTTAAACTGACGATTTGTGCTTTTTTTATAAAAATTTTATTGGGATTCTATATCTTATCCGATTTTGATGAAATTCAGTATTTCCAATGGAAATGGGATTCTCAACTTAATTCTAGATGAAGTACTGGAATATGGCCAAGTATGATGGAACTTGCATATTTCTCAATCGATCACAAAAAAAAAAAAAGATTCTGAACCCGTGGTCTGACATGTCAATTCTTATGTATTTTGATGCGCTGAATACGGATCCGATGTCCGTTTTCCACAAAACCCCAATTTTTGGGCAAATTTGCCCAAGAAAATACGGAAGTCTATTTTCTGTACCGTTTACTCAAGATATATC
This sequence comes from Tipula helvola, assembly GCA_963556165.1. Lineage (NCBI taxonomy): Eukaryota > Metazoa > Arthropoda > Insecta > Diptera > Tipulidae > Tipula > Tipula helvola. The sequence goes on from OY744481.1 coordinate 39,937,180, forward strand.
GTTTCCGGAGTATTTTTAACCGCAAAAAAGGATTCCGTAGTTCAAATTTACTTGTGACACTTCAGTAACCCAAAAAAGGCCCAACTTTAGGTCAAAATGGCCAAAAAAATTCCAAAGTAAATAACTTTTCTATTTTGGTTATGCCATTGCTTTTGATTAAACCATTGTTAGAAAGTCAGACAAAGATACTCATACTAAAACCGAGGCGCAAAGCTCACACTGGATATGAAATTCAGTGATAAGTTACAAATAGAAGACAAATAAGACAAATTCGCGGCTTTTGTAACTGAAACAAAATTACTGGCAATAGGAAAGTGAAACTTAACTAAGAAAGTTTAGCTGGAACAAGTTCCTTTGAATTTGAGTTTGTTTGCTCAAGATTGAGTTACAGTTTGTTGCTTTTCATCAACTTTTTGTTCATTGACCTAGTACGACGGTTCAAGGAAAGTTTTATCGATGTCATTTCTTGCGTTTATAACGTACTCTCTTGTACTCATCCTATGAAGTGGATTTCTAACATCCCACCTTCCCTGATATCTCATAGGGAAGTGGAAGCGCTCCCCTTGCTCTTCACTATAGTCGGTTAAATTGTTAGGAAAGTAATCAAGATGGAAATTTAAAAAATGAAACATTAAGTTCATAAGACATCCCAACTGCCTGTAATTTTCTATCAACTTTGTAACAATGTCTGGAATGCTCACTTCTGGTGTTTCCTAAGAAGTTTTCACAATTTTCTTTAAACCTGAGACAGGCAGCTTTCTCATTTTTTGCATGGTTTTACCGAAAAAATTTCGTAATTGAACTCCGTTGTCCACCGGCACCACGTGGAGGTGCCTTGGGTGCAGCCACACGGAAATTTGCTGTTGACCCGTGTTTTTTTTGGATAAAGAAGAGTCAGAAGTAAATTTGATCTACGAAATCCTTTTTGCGGTTACAAATACCCCGGAAACGATACTAAAAATAGACTTTGGTATTTTCTTGGGCAATTTTGACTCAAAATTGAGGTTTTGTGAAAACTGATGGGTGATGGAGCAAAACAGACATTGGAATCGTATTCAGCACATTAAAATATATAAGAATTGCCATGTCAGACCTCGGGTTCAGAATTTTTTTTGTGTGTCGGTGTTATTATGAAATTTGACATGTGCGTTGGAAATGGGATTCTAATATGTTTTTTTTTGGATGAAGTACTGGAATATGGCCAAACAATAAAATTAAGTTAAGGGTTCTAATAAGAAACAGTTATTGTTTTACAGAACATCGTCCTCTTTATAATTAGGTTTCTGAAAATTTTCAGATAAAAGGTAAGTAGGTATAGCAATGTACACATTTTAAATAAAACTTATTGCATCTAAATATCGATTAATATACAAATATGCTAAATAAATACAAATAATATTACAAAACCCAAATAAAATTTAGGACCTCCCAACACCATTCTGCAAAGAGGCTCGCCTCACGTACGTGCATATGCACGAAAGAGTATCACGTACATTTTATTTTGTTGTATCATCACCGGGCGGTGTCGCCGAAGCAATATTTCGTGTTAATTTCACGCACAAACATAAAACAATGTCAAATTCAATTGACGAAGAAGAAGAGCTGAGCGAACCGGAAGAAATTCATTTTCCCGTATTCGGTAATTCCTCGTCATGTGCTAAATGTATATGTAATTTTATATTTATTACGTTAACAGTATGTCTTAATATTTATATAATAATATAATCTTAAAAGTATTTATTAATAAAATATATTTTGTAACGAAAAATTAAAAACATAAAAAAACAAAAAAAATATAAATCGCGATATATTTCGCGATCTAAAAAACAAAATATTACTCGTAATTGTTATATATTTTTATTCGTATTTTTTATTTATAAATAAACAAGATAAAAAAACAAAAAAAAAAATTATTAAACGTAAATCAAAAAACGGCAGCCATTTTGTTCATGTATAAAACAAACAAAATATAAGTTCGACGCCATTTTGTGTATATTAAAATAGTGGAAAAAAATGGCGTGCAAAACTCATGTGATAAGCATTTTAGCTATATATTTTGAAAACTTTCTTAATCTCCTCTCTCTCTCAATCTCTCTTAATCTATCTCACACTTACACACACGCTAGTCTCTATCTAACAATTTTGCTGCTCTATCGCTTCATTTTTAACCTTATTATTTTGTTTAGTATATAGAGAGCAAGCTTTTTAGAACTTGTAGTGTTACCAACCAAACAAAAAAAAAAAAAAAATCTCCCTCTTCCTAAAATGTGTATCACATCATCACTATAACGATATATTATTATATTCACTGTACATTTTCTAGTGGTTTTGTTTTTACTTATATATGTGTATGTAATATGCTTTTCCTTTTTTAAAGAAAATCGACGATTTTCTTATATATGTTTTGAAGGACTTGAGGATAAATAAAATATTTTCTGTTTTATTTGAGTTAATTTTTTATTTTATTTTAGTTTAGTTAGGGTAAGTATGTTTATACTCTAAACACAAATACGATGTTTGCTTTTGTGTCACAAGAACAACAAGAATAACAATAACAACAATGAATGGCAAAAACTTTTCTTATATAATATATGAAATGAAAATTGAAAGATTTTTCCTCTTCAAAAACCAAACTGAGTTTTTTTTATTTTTTTGGTCTTTCTCAAAAGGAAAACACTTGAAGTACTTACTACTTTACGACTTTTCGTCTATTATAATATCTTACTCTACATATACATACAACTCGTATACACTCTGTGTTTATGAGATGTTGATGTTTTATATTGTACATATGAAAATCTAATATAAACAGTTATTGTGTGACCGACATATTAGTTTTTCTCTGGTTGATATGTATTTTAGCTGGTTCAGTTGTGGATTTTCAATTACGGGTGCAGTTGAGGTTTTCGTTAGTTTTTTTTTTGTGATTTTGAGAGGGGATATTGCTAAATGTTTATATGAGGTTGATACGAGTATGTTTATTTTTAAGTATGTACGTAAATATAACAAAAATTGATATAGGTGTTGCGGGAAATTTAATTAAATGTTTAACAGACTGTGCAGGAAGTATGCTGAGTTAAGTGGTGGAAAATTGTATTTTTATTAAATGTTGGATTTTTTAGATTTGTTGTGTATATAGCAGTAATGCGAACTATGCATATGGTTGAGTAAATAAAATATTTTAATAATATAAATTTATTGAATAAGCCAATATTGCTCTAACAGTAAGGTAAAACTTTCACCGCTTCAACCATCCTAGTACAAAGAGTACCAACAAAACCTATAACAGCCTTATTTCACATACAAATTGAAAGAAATACAGGTCGACCGTAAAAATGGATTTAAACATTAGTTTTCCTGTAATAAATTGTTGAGGAAGCCCATTCAAATTTTGGGTATCTGATATAACAGACAAAAATCGTGTTAGAAGAGAGAACAGGACTGCAAATGTCTCGCTCCCGATTTCATAATATTCCTATTAGTATAGATCCTGTTATAATGCTGGTATTTATTAATGCATCACGGCGAAAAGGGCATGTATAGGCTACTTTTTACTTTCTTTTACAAATAATAAAAAAGTAAAGGAATCATGAAAATTTTACAGAAATTGTCATCTTAAGCTTTCAAGAGTAAAAATTGACCATTTATAAAAAAGGTCTGTATGCATGTTTGGCTGGATAGATGTAGGTGTGTTCTTTAACTCAAAAACCAACACGTCTAGAATTATGAAATTTTGGATTTAGATGTTAATTTAGAAATGGGCGTCAAAATGACCTCACACCTTTTAAACCAAACCTAGGAACCTGGAAATGTCGGCTGCAACACTTTCAACTAAAATTTCAGAGTTTCCATATCCAAAATGTTGGAAAGAGACTAATATTTTGCTTTTGATTAAGGTGTGGTGCGATCCATAATGTAAACAGAGCGAATTAGATCTTTAGAACAAGCATGGATAATATAATCTGTCGCTTTTTGACCAAAAATCATTTCCAAAGTTTGAGCCAAAATACCTCAAATATGACAGAGGCCACGGCGACTAACAATCCTTTTCGTAAACCACCACAGGATCACAGAATTCTACTTCGGAATTAATAAACGGCTAAGCAGAGTGCTTTCACTGAGCTGAATCTTGCAAAAACCAGCAAATTAGAGCCAACAAATGCCTTAAGTTATCACGAAGCTAAATGTTTCTTTCTTGAAACTCATAGTGGGAATTTGCAAAAGTAATCAAAAACTTCACGTTGAAGCTAAACGCTTCTTTAATACTATTTGTTACTATGCTAAATCATCGACGGAAGCTTTTATGGATGAAGGCATTGAATACCAAAAAAAAATAATGGTCGCGGTTCTATAAGTAACCGCCTTTAAACTAAACACACCAATCGGTTCGGTTCAACTAGATCGCCACATAACAAATTCCAAATATGATTGCTCCTCATTTAATGGGATGAAACTTTTAGTTTTAAATTGAGTGATGTTAATGCTTTAGTCGACTTATTTTATTTGATTTACTTCGGTCTAAAAAGACCAAAGTATTGAAATCCTGTCAAAAATGACGAAAAATTTGGTTGGTCCAAAACCACTTTTCTCGACGTTTTGAAAGTCCCCGAGTCTGAAAATGCAAAAAAAAAAAAAAGCCGTCCGTCTGTCTGGATGTATGTGTGTCTGGACTCATGGTTTCTCGAGAACGGCTTGTCCGATTTGGAATTTTTTTTCGCCAATCTGTTTCTATGGTCAAGGCGGAGATTTGAAAAGCTTTTGGAGGCGGTACGTTAACAGGATGGGGTACCTGCCATACGAATTGACCCAAAATACCTGGTTTTATAAATATTTACGATTTTTTTATGTATGCTGGTTTGATTATTATTGAATTGGGCATTGAATTGGGAATTGATTTGAAGGTTAAGTTAGGGGTAAATTTGAGGGTGGAGTTGAAGTTGAGTTTGAGTTGAGTTGGGGTTGCATTAGGATGTAGTGAGTAAGTAGTTAACAAATTTTTTATATGATGAAACTTGCGCTTGCCTATTTATCTACCGATTATTATGAAATTTGATATGTGCGTCGGAAATGGGAATCTAAAATGATTTTTGGATAAAGTTCTGGAATATGGCCAAGTAGGTGGCACTTGCTCATTTCTCAACCGATTTTGATGAAATTCGACATGTGTGTTGGAAATGGGATTCTAACATGTTTTTTGGATGAAGTTCTGGAATAAGGCCAAGTATGATGAAACTGGCCCATTTCTCAACCGATTTTGATGAAATTCGATATGTGTATTGGAAATGGGATTCTAAAATGAGTTTTGGATGAAATTCTGGAGTAGGATGGAACTTGACAATTCCTTAATGGGGTATCATCAAATTTGAGATGGGTGTTGGGAATGGAATTCTAAAATAATTTTTTGATAAAGCTCGGGAATAAAGCCAAGTAGGATGGAACTTAGTTATTCCTTACCCAATTATGATGAAATTTGACATGTGCGGTGTAAATGGGATTCTAAAATGGTTTTTGGTTAAAGTTCTAGAATATGGTCAGTTACACGGTTAGAAATATCAGTATAATTTTGTATACTACTTTCGGTATAAAGTTCTAAAATACGATTTTTCGTGTTATATTGGATTCCTGTACCGCTGCTACTAAAGCTTTTGACCTGTTTGGCTGTTGTTGTATGACTTCGACTTTTACGTCAGTGGACATATATTTTGAAAATTCATTTCTTTGAATTTTTTTTCCTAAATTAAAATTTGCCAGCAAATGCTCGACCCATGCAGATGCCATCCTAAAAATAGAATCCCAGAAAAGGTGATGTCAGAGCAAAACGTTAAAAGTTTATTTTCTGAGGATTTTGGTGAAGTTTGCGGATCAAACGGAAGAACCGAACAAAACCAATACAAATTGATGATGTATTTTTGATTCAAGTAAAGATACAAGTTAGGCTGAGGACTGCGAAGCATCTGGATGAAAGTGCTGTTTTTTATTGTTACATTATCTAGCTCTTTTGGTATGCTCTATTATGAATGAGCTGATGCTCAAAATAGAGTGTGCTGAAAAGTATATAAATTAATAAGTGAACATTTTGTGCATTAAATAAATAAATAAATAAACATTTGATTTGATTCAAAGTATAAGTAAATATATGTATGTTAGTTAAAATAGAAATCAGTACTGTCAAAACTGTCACACCAACTTTATAACACAGGTGACAGGTGAACGCAATCCTCATTAAAAAAAACCAAAAACCGAATTTCTGATCACCTCGTGAGGTTTCAGCCCCTTATATTTTACTAAGGGCTTTCGACAAGCATGTACCTAAATGCTATAAACTTTCGAATAATCATATCTTCCATGGTTTGACAACAATTTGGTCAATTTAAGAAACAAAAGATTAACGGTTTGGTGATTGTCTTAACTCGTTCCTACAACTACGCCGCACCGGGAAGTTGATAAGGGACAACTCGACAAAGTCGACAATTTAATCATAATTTTTATGCGCTTGATTTTACTATTTCGAAATGTACTTTTAAAAACAAATCAAAGCTAAATTGTAAGACTGTAAATAAAATTATAATCAAAAAAGGATTTTCATCCCGTTGATGTTAAATAAATAAATTTGACTGGTTGATACTCCTTGGATATATAACAGCAGCTAACGCGAAGCGAGGATTTCTGGTATTGCTGCCTTATTGCGGAATTAAGTGTCTATTTTGTTCACCAGGTCCTAGCGATCCAATAACTATCCCGTATTTCCACCATATCATTCTCTAGTGGTAATTTGACAATGAAACGTCCAGACTTATCATTTAAGCATAATATGTTCCTCAAACGACTGTTCTTTGATAGTGAGCAATTTTACAGATCAATACTTACGAAATTTGAGGATATACGGCATCTAAAAACCACATTTGCAATTATTGCAATTATTAGAAAATCAAACCTTTTACTTTCATGGACAATGGGCGAATAATGTGCAAGTTTGAATCGAGCAATAGTCAGCCCTCTTAAGACTGTTGACATGCCGCGAACGATAATAAAGATAAAATCTAATAAAGGTAAAATTCTTATGATCATGAGGGATATTGCCAAGGTTCGATGTCCATATTAGTTACTGATTGATCCGATGTGATTTACAAAAGTGAACATCTTCAATTCCGTCGAATAATTATTAGCTCATGACTCGATTTGAACGATAACGTTGTGCTTGACTCAAAATATCTAAACGGCTTGCGTACGAGCTTGTGCTTCAATGAAATCATCACGTAGATCCTTTTTGATATCCGATGGATCGAGACGTTCGATACTTGATTTAACATTTTGGGTAGCAATATTCGATCTGGTGTTTGTGACTCTGTTTCGTGAAGCGACCTTTTTAAGAATCATAAAAAAATTCACCAAATGTTCAAATATACCTTGGTTTTTCTAAACAGGTCTAAACAAGTTTATATAAATAGAGTATCTCTCTCCAAGCTTCCATAACACTTATGTATAATTTTAATGTATGTGGTTTAAAAAGCAGCTGATCTTAAATGTTTCAGTAATGATGGTATTTTCTTGTAAGTCTATATGGAATTTGCCTTAAAATGTATTTTCCCATTGCTCATTTAAATATTTTAACTCGATTAGTTAAAATTGGCGATGAATGATTAGCCATCATCTCACATTAGCCTAGATTTGTATGAAGAATGGGGTGTTTTACATGATCGAGTTTGTTATACAACTTGTTAAATTTGAAAGGAACCTTAAATGAGTTTGAAGGTGATACAAATTCCCAAGAACATCTTTTTTCAAATATTTTGAAAGGGATATCTAGTTATACGGAAAGAGAGGACAGCCGGGTCAGAACTTCTCCGATCATTAACCATTATTGGCATTCATTTTTCGACTTGTTAATCAGAAAAAATGAAGAGCCCAATCATTTATAATATATCTACCAAAAAAGTAAAAAAGTTCGGTCTACTCTTCAGGTATCCACGACCAAACCACAAAAATACAAATCTAACTTCATACATTAAGTATGAGGCCAGAACGCACTGGCCTAGCGAATTATATTTATCAAATCAAAAACTCAAGGGGAACCCTCATTTCTGGGTGTTAATATATTTTATCTATAAAAAGCCGAAAGAATTTTATTTGATTTTAATACAGACATAAATCATTACAACTGAAAATGGTGTGGAGCTTCAAGATTGCTAATTTTTTTTTTTTTTTTCGCTGGCGCTACATCCCATGGAGGGATTTGGCCGCTTCATTTTTGAACTTTCGTAATCATTTTTACAACGGATAATGAGTGATTAGTTCATTGATCCTTATTAAACCAGCCGTGATTTTTTCATCACTCGCCGGGAATCGAACCCGGGACCTCCGGAGCTTAAAGCTAGCATGTTAACAACTGTGCCACCGGGGCGGCTAAATTGCTAATTGCCACATTTATATTATTGAAATAAAGCTTTTGCCATGTTACATATTAAAGTCGAGCCTTGTATTTTTTAATGTTACCATTTCTATTATATGTGAAAGATGTATTTTGAAAACCCTCTCTGATGAGATAATATTTCTAACCAAGGGTCCAGAATTTATTTCATAATTCAAAGTACCAGGGTTAATTGCAAAACTTTCGTACCAGCAACAAATTCACTTCTCTTTCAGAAAATTTAATTCAGTTTTCCAGTTTCGGCACAGTTCTACCGTTTTTGACTTCTCAACCAGTTTTGAAATTCTTTTTCAAATCTAATTACAGCTGATGTGCTTCCAGCAATTTCATTCATTAATGAATCATTTTCATTAATTAATTAATTCATTAAATGGCTCAGTATGAATCCACCTCTTTTCAAAATCGCGATGTTCATATATCTGTCGCAGCTCAGAGACAGAATTCGCCCCAAACACACAGTATCGTTCACGTAGAAATTATCACGAAGTATGAGTGCACAGATATTAAATTCCACTTGTTCTTCACCTGCTAGGCAAGGTTTTAATTTCAAAGAGAGAGAGAGCCGGGCGTAGTTCTGTAAGTCACTGTGCAGTGTAGGAAAATTTTGATCAAATCAGTTTTGTTGTCGCGCCATAAAATTATCTGAAATTTGTTGTCAGGATACTCGAGGTAAACTTGATGGTAAATGTTTCTGGTAAAGCCTGAACCGCAACAAAATGATAAATAAATTGTCTTGAATTTTGGATTTTGCGAGTGCAAAATATTGTTGACGAAAGTTCTTACATGACCTGTTGAAACTTACACTTGACTTGTTACTGTAACTTGCCGATTTCATGACGCAATGGTGTGGTAAGAAACAATGCGGGACCGTCGAATCAAAATCAATAACAATTTATATGTGTCGCAACTGCACATAATCAATGTGAAAACAGTGTACAGCCGCAGTTAACTTCAGTCTACTTGATCAGCCTCTTCTATAAATTCAGAAAACATTTCATGGAGCTCCTAGAACTGATGCATCCTTCGAAAATCGCAATCTTCTGCACTGCGACGAGTGGGCATTGCATAATAGGCTTCACACTCACGATCTCTAGAGCTCATTTTCCCTTCTGTTCGATTACAAAAAAGGTCATCATTGATTTTTGTATTCATGTGACCGCCAATAATCCAGCTAAGACCGGCCTCCTTTAATATTGGCAAATTTTCACCGAGCTCATGATCACCTAGGTTAGCTCTCGAAAATTATTGTTTAAAATGGTATTGCTGGCGAAAGAGCGGCACAAATTTCAAAATGATTTCAATTGGTAAGATGTTGCTTTTAATATTGTTGAGGTAACTCCAATTCCTTCAATATTCATGTTGGTATTTCGTTTGCGAAGATTCAAAGTTTGAACAAACCGATATGTTTTAACAAAATTGGCTGTTGCTTCGTAATCTGAAATGGCTCAACATAGAATAAGCAGTCCTGTTAAATGTAAAACGGTTAGGTAGTTGCCAAATCTCTCGGTAACCTTTGCAGCTTGCTAGGTTTGCAGCTCTGTATAATAAAGTAATGCATTTTGTAATGATGCTCCAGATATTACGCACTGATATGAAGGTACAGTTGAGGTTGCAGTGAGGACAGCTCAATGAACTTTGGTCATTTCACTAGTGTTTGATGCATTCGATTGAAATTGGTTTTAACTTACTCGATTATTTCGATCCCCCTCAATTGTATTGGCATCCAATTTCGACAACATTATATCATTCATATCATGAAATGTTCAACTACTTAGTTTCATTTTAGATCCTTAAGGATTTCAGAACGCTATCCGGTGGGTGTTGACCTCATCTACAATATCGTTTATATACGATTTCAAAATAAGTGACGTATTCTCGTATCGTTTTAAATTTACTTGCGTCGATGCCATTTTCGAAAGAGCACACTTAGCGAAATCAGAAAAATAAGATCTTGAATATTGAAATCTGTCAATCTCCATTAGCTCTTTGTTCTCAATAATCATTGAGTTAATTTTATTATTAAATTCGAGCCAGTCACTACAAGTGCCAGCCGACGTAAGGCTACCAAAATTGTAGCCACTAAGTATCTCTGGCACTTGTGGTGATTGGCTCGATTTTAAAAATAAAATTAACTCAATGATTATTGAGAACAAAGAACTAATGGAGGTTGACAGATTTCCACGGAGGACGCATGGCCACCATAGTAGTGATTGATTTAGCATACTGATTCCCTAGACCTCTAGGTTTTGATCCAATATTTCGTCTTCACCTCTACAAATCGGTTGTAATGTGACCCAACCGCAGTTACCCAATTTTCAAAATTTTTAACTCCTCCTATTGGCATTGAATCCGCTCTGCCCAATCGCTTTCGGCCAGCGGCTATTTTTTTTCTCTTTTTCTTTATCGGCCATTCTTCAAATTGTTATAATTGACCTGAATCTAAATCCTAATATATTAAATGTCTACAAAATTCTTTAAATAATAATTCTTGAATTTCTGAGTTCTGATATTTACGTAACTTTGAATCGTTAAAAGTTTACAGGTGAGCTTCTTATAAACGCGACACCAATTTGTCGTGGAATTATCCAAGTTGGTTGAGTGGAAGTGAACAACTTTGGCCATCGAAAACAAATCTAAGCGAAACATTACAAGAAAAAAAAATATTGAAGTCCAATCAATGTTTACTACACCAATTTCTATGGACAAAACCCCATACGTGGTACTAAATGATCGAGTAAATACTTGGCCCAAACTGTTGCTAATAATAACACACGTTCTAGAATTTCTATATAATTTCAAGGCGGAAGCAAGAGTGACGGATAATGTCGACATAGCAGAAATAACGTCTCAATTTTGTCCCACAAACGGTATTAAGTTCAGACATCAAATCAATAATGGCGATGGCAAGCAACGGAATTCAGTTCAACATTCAAAACTAGTTTCACATGCACCACCATTAGCTTCACTGGACATATTCTGAGTTAGTTGGACGTTTGAAAAATTCGTCTTTGCTGATATGAAACATCACATAATAACAAGAATGATTGTCGCATATTGTTTCGTTTTCGTCATAAGTACTGGATACAAGGTGAACATGAAATATGGGGATCGCAACTATCGCAAATGCATTTCAGAAAATGGGTAACATACTTAATGTCATCAAGCAGATCAATCTCAAATGTCGGCGTGGTCTAAACGGGTCCCATTCTCTTTTCGCCTAGGAAGAGAAGAGGATAAAAACTCATCAACGGTTTTTAAGTTATTTTTATTTGTTTCTCAGTAACCGGTAGCTTCGGAATTAACAACAGACGAATCTTTAGTGGCTTTGGATCGATTTGTAGCCGCAAGGAAAGAACCTACTTAAATCCATCCGATAACGGTTGAATTTCAATAAATTTGATGCTCACTGTTGTTCGCTTCTACTCAGTCAATTTGAATCAATTCAACATAAACAAGTGGCAAGTCGCCAAATAAGCGGGGTACCGTAAGAGGGCTACTTGCCGAATTCGCGATAAGGGCTCATTCCAGAATATTGACTTTAGCCATAAACTCTGCAAAACTATTTTCTTCTTGGACTGGGTCGCCTACATCTTTGACTTTAAACTTCAAATAAAACATATGTTTTACCTGAAATTACCATAATGACCTAATTGTTTTGCCGGTTGGCCTTCTACAACTAGTTAAAACTCAACGCAACTTTCATAACACAAATCCAGTTTCTGGTAATACTTGAGGTAGATCCCTTAATTCTGTTAACATAAAACTTTTGAAATCGCAACAATATTGCCCTTAACTTCTCTTGAATAGATAGTCCGACCATTAAGATGATTTTGCCGGCCCATCGAAAACGAAACGCAGTTTTCTTGGTCACACGAATTTTCCTAAACAACTAGATTCCCCACCCAAACCGTCAGACCATAACCCAATAGAGCATCTTTGGGACGAATTAGAGCGATGAGTCAGAAAAAATGATATTAGTAGCTGGGATACTCTAAAAAAGGCTTGGGCAGAACTTACACCAGAAATAATATTCAATCTGGTGTCATGTATGCCTAAAAGATTGCAAGCTGTAATTGACGCAAATGGAGGACTAACTAAATACTAAAAAAATATTTTGATTATTTAAATTTATTTAATTATTGAATAAAATAATGGTATCAAGCCTAGGTTTTTGTATAGTTTTGTATTTAAAATACACCGTTCGTTTAACTCTCTCAACATTAACATAAAATGTACGATGGAATTGGAAACTGAAAACAAATTAGCTTTCTTAGATTTGCATTAGGTTGATGGTTCACTCTCAACAAATTGGTTTCACAAAATTACATGGCCCGGTAGATATCTGCATTTCGATTTTTATTTCCCTTTGGTATATAAACGTAGCACGGTTAAATTGTTAGCAAACAAAATTCTACAATTATTTCATTCTAAATATGGCGCAGAGTAAAATCAATTATTGAAACACTTTAGGTAATTATGGGAAATTGTGGTGAATTTTCAAATTTTGAATCCTAACCATTAAAATCAAATTACATACTTAACATCTACATTTCTTAATCCAATTTCATAATTATATAAAAAAACAAATTTTCAATTGGTTAATCTAAATTTTCAAATTTAGGCTTTCTGATTTTTATTTTATTTTAAATAATACTTAAATTTAAAATTTCAAGTTAAACCCTCAAAGCGGAGAAAGATTTGGAATATTTGGAAGAATTAGTACCTTCTACAAATATAAACTGGTTCAGGGTACGACATGACGCTTAAATCAACTTACAAAATTTAGTAAATAAACCTGATTAAAGTTGATTGCAATCCTCCAATAAAAGCCAATAATTGATTTTTATTTTAAAGCTCAAAACTATTTAAATTTAGCTATACAAAATTGAGGTTTCTAAAATTTTTTTTATTTCTAAAAAGTTTTCGAAAAAATTATTTCTCTTTGTGCGGAATGTCTCGCGATGATTTCCATTTTTAAACGGTTTAAGTGGGCTGTAATTTTTTTAGTAAGCTTTTGTTATACCTTCAGTATAGAAAAGTCGGTAAAAATTATTTTACCTAATAATTTTTCAAATAATTATCAATTTTCAATGTAAGTTAAATTCCAAGTCAAGTTGAATTGATTTTGAGTAATCGAGAACAAATTTAAATACCTAAAGATTTTTTTTGGGAACAGTAGGTAAATTTGGAGTTCGAGTTTCATGTTAGCGAGTAATTTAAGCATTGAAAAGTACTATAATTTTGACAAGGGCACCTCCTTAAAAATTTAATTTTGGTGAACCAAATAAAATTATTTTACAGTGCTCCTAATGCAAGAGATAATTTTACCGTAAATAGTTGTTAAAATTACGTTTAGTTAAAAGCTCTTAGATCATCTTACGTCCTAATAGTTTTAAGTAGTTCTACCTTTAACGATTTAATGAAGTTTTAGGTGTAGTTTTACGTATAAAAAATTTTTTTTATTGGCAGGATGCAATTTTGAATTCGAAAGTTCACTGAATTTTTCGGGTGGGTATTAGTAGAATAAAAAATTTACAGAATTTCAATGACAAAATGTAATGAATCACTTCTACACGCCGCATTAAAATATTTATGATAAAAAAGCAAACAAAGTATCATTGTTCGTTAACCTGCCTAAGTCTAGCCTATATTACATAATACATAATAGCTTACAGCTTAATATTATTAATTTTTATTTCAAAGGGCAATGTTCCATATACATTTCAAGCACACAAAGCATTACAATTATATTATCAAAATCATAATCATACCTCACTCACCACTATTATTGCTCATAAAGCAAAATTATAATCCACGTCCTCATATTGTATAGGATACCTGCACTCCCACTTCCCAATTAGTATACTTTTCAATTCTATTCAATTACCAATGACCGCATTTATAATCCATTTCAATTATATTTAGAAAAAATATTTTTTTTTTATTATTTTGTAACAAAATTAAATGAAAAAAAAATTAAATTGATTTTTATTTTTATTTTTATATTTATGTATTTGTAAAAATCCAATTTTCTATTTCTTAATAATAATGCATGTGAAATCATAATAATGCGAACATTATTAATTATATTTATTATTATTGTACATTGTTATTTAGTTTTTTTTATTTATTTATCCTAAAATCGACAAAAACATAAAATATAATAATAACAATAAATTTATTATTTTTTAATTAAAAGTTTAATTTAAAAATATATTATTTTATTTTTATTAATTAATTGGCCTAAATAATGAGTAAATAAATTTATTGCTAACCAAGTAAAAACACCAATTATTATTCATTTTATTATTTATTCAGTGTACGTTCTTTATTTAATTATTATTTAGATATACATATAACAAAATGTATTAAAAATAAGTCTATAAAAATTCCTTAAATTATGTATTATTACTTAAATGTTGTGTCCTAAAACAAAGAAATAAAAAATATAAATATTCAACTCTAATCTAATTAATTAATTACTATAACTATATATTATTAATTATATGATTTTATTTTAAAAAAAAAAATATTATTTAAAACTATAAATAAAAAAATTACCAAAACAATTTTTTTGACTGAACAAAAATGATTTTTATTTTTAGTATTTGAGAAAATTAAAAATAAATATATGATATTATGTATAAAAATTAATATAAATTTATATTTTATATATAAGAGATGAAAATAAATATTTAAATATTTTTTTATAAAAAATAAAAAATAAAAATGCTAAATAAATAAATAAAAAAAATTTTATACCAGGAAAATAAATAAAAATAGTCGAAATAAAATGTAAAATATTTTTTTAAAAAATTATAAACTAATTTGGCCAAACTAATAAAATATGTATTTAAATAAAATTATAAATATATAGAAAATCATAAATCAGGGTAATTTCCTAATTTCTTTAATTTTCCAAAAATAAATTGTATACAGCAAATTGTTCAACTATCCCTATTTTAAAAAATTTATTATTTGCAATAATTTTTATTTTATTTTATAAATTAATTGGATTTAAAATATATTGTCAATTAAATTTCCTAAAATTTGATATATATGTAGACCAAATAATTTGCAACTCCTCAAAAATTAGATTTTGAGGCGAAAAGTGGATCTAGAAAATGGGAAACGTTTAGATCCCATCTATATATATATACACAGTGCCAAACTTAAATTATGTTATAAACGGCTATATCTCTACACTAAAATAATATTAATTAATTTAAATTCCATCACTTATAAAATAAAATAAAATATTATTTCAATATTCATCTCTATAATAAAAAATAAATTATCTTCATTTGCATAATTCAGTCTAGCTATCATCTTCGACTTTAAAAAAAAAATCTTAAAAATTTGTAAATAAAAATAAATAAATAAAAATCTTATGATTAAAAAGTAAATAATTTTCTCAAATACCAAAAAAAAAAAAATAATAATTATCTACTTTGAAATAAATGAATTAATACAAAAACATAAAATTATAAAAGTGTAGCTTAGTATGATACCATCCATTAAATAAAAAACAAATAAAAAATAAACAAAAAAAAATATTAGAGTTATTTATTTACCAAAAAAAAAAACATTAAATAAAAATGGAGTATTTCAAAAATATGAAATAAAATATAAATTATTATTATTGTGTTTAATAATTAATGACAAAAAATATCGTTTATTTTATAAAAAAAAACACCAATTATATAATTTAATTTATATAATCAAAAATAAACTAAATATATTTATTTATATATACTAAAAAAAAAAAATTTAAAGTTAAACAATAAAAATACAAAATGTGGCAAATTAATAATACTAACTATATTATTATTATTAATAAAACTTAAATAATAATAAAAATTAAATTAAATAAAACGTAAATGTATATTTCTGTTAAAATAAATAAAATTACCAAAAAAATTAATAATTAAATTTATTAATAATTAAACAAACAACCAAACAAGAAAAAAAAAATAAATAAATAAATAAATTCAAATGATGAAACAAACAACCAGATGAAAAAAAAACCAACAAATTAATAAACAAGAATTAATATTAATTTAATATAAAATACGTATAAATAAATAATGATAATGAAAATATTATGAAATAATGATGAAAAATGAAAATAAAATAAATAAATAATAATAAAAAAAAAAAAACAATTATATACGTCCAAAAAAAAAAAAAAAATTAAACATGAAAAAAAAATTGAAATAAAAAAATTAATTAAAAATGATTTCGAGCGTTTTAATTTAATTTAAATACGATTATGAGAGGTTTGTGTGAAATGCTGGAAATTTAGGTAAGTACTCGCGTCCGTTAGTTCAAGCTTGACCACGTGTTAAATTATATGTTTTATATGAAATTAACAAAAATTTAGGCCAGCAATCAGAAAATAGCTTACAATTGTGTAATGTAAATCTGATTAATTTATTTTTATTTTTAATTAATTATATTATGTAACATAAGGTTAAGGTTAAAGGATTTTTGCTTGGTTTTACTTATTTGCACCAAACAAAAAAAAAATATAAATATCTGAATATTTATTTATTTATTTTTTTTTTTTTTTTTTTTTTAAATGCTGCCAATGGCTTTATTCTTGAATCTTTCTACATAAGAAACTAACAAGAAGTAATCAAATCTTAAGCTAAAATTATTACATATTTTAAGTCTTAACCAATGTTAATACTTATTGTTGGTGCTCACAATTAAATTAATTTAGATTATACTTATATAATGGTTCACAGGTTCATCAGTCCGAGTGGATCTGTTCTTTTCAGTCGCCTAAATCGTGGCTGTTTTAATATATCCCTGACCAATTCGTTGGGATGCGCTTCTAGTTTTGAATAATATTTAGAACTGAATTCTTTAATTGTTTCTTTAATGGTTTTAATCCCAAGGTCATCATGTATATTACTATTTCGAATGTACCACGGAGCATTAGTAATACTTCGAAGTATTTTCGCTTGTGTTCGTTGCAGGAGCTCTCTATTTGAAGCGCTGGTGGATCCCCATAACTGAATACCATATGTCCATATGGGTTTGATTATCGCTTTGTACAGTAAAACTTTATTGGCTAATGATAACTGAGATTTCCTTCCCATCAGCCAATACATTTTGGAAAATGTCATTTTTATTTGGTTGCGCTTAGTTTCAATATGGGTTTTCCACGTTAACCTTCTATCCAGGTGCAAACCTAAGTATTTGACCTTCGTTTGTTGAGGAATATTTTTATTGTTTAATTTCACTGGTGGGCAGGTGCGTTTGTTCAGCGTGAATGTGATGTGAGTTGATTTGTTTTCGTTCACTTTTATTCGCCATGTCTTTAGCCAGTCCGCGGTTTTGTTTAAATGATTCTGTAACTCCTTTGAGGCAATTTCGGGATTATTGTGTGACACCAGGATGGCCGTATCATCGGCAAATGTTGATATTGTTGCTTTGTTGGTTACAGGTAAATCGGCTGTGTACAACAAGTATAATATTTATTAAAGTAAAGAAATCGATTTTGATATTAACATTTATGATTTCATATAAAACAATATTCACCAATTATTAAAATTTAAAATTAATATACAACAAAAACAATAAATTAAAAAAATAACAAAATTAGTTCCCTTGATCCTCTGCGTTATTGAATGGTTTTGCCAATCTATTTGATTGGGTTGTTATCGCCATAATTGGTGGAATGATATTCTAGCGCAAAAAATCGGTGATTCTATTGCATCCAATTTTTGGCCAAAAAACAATTCCGCAATTTTCGAATTTGAGTGTTTTCGATGGCGGAATTCCGGAATCAATTCCGGAATTGTTATCTTTTTAAATAATTTCTGATTAAAAATAAAAAATAAATATTTTATAAAAAACAACAAATTTATTTTATTTCGTTTAAATTATTTCTATAATTAATGCTCATTAGTGTGAACGACACTGAATAGCAGCAAAAAATTTTTTTTCGTAACGAATTTTTTACGAAGTATTTGTTTCGATTATAAGAAATTATCAAGTACACAAAAACTCTTTCTTTATGGCCACCATGTATTTCTAAAATTGCGAAAAGGGGAAATCCCATGAAACAAAGGTCTACATACACAAACAAAAATATTAGTTTAATAACAAAATTTGCGACGCAAATGTGGTAATATACAGAATATCAATGTCAGTATTAATTCGTAATTTTTATTTAACCTACATACGTAAACGATATTTAGTTCATATTTTATTTCAAGAAATTGGCTCCAAGAAAGATAATTTCAATAGATGTGAGAAATTTAATCATAAAATTTAGAAATATTAAAAATTGTTAATTTACCCCGAGCGACTGTTCAAACCGTTGTGAAAATTTTTAAAGAGAGAGGTTAGTAAAAAACAAGCCATGATGTGGTCGTCTAAAAAAACTGAGTAATCGAGATATTCGAGAAATACAAAAAAATAGTTAACAAAAATCCGAAAATTAGCTCCCCAATCACTGTCCGCAGAGCATTGCACAAAGAGGGATACAAGAGCTCCTCGTAAAAACCATTTATCTCAAATATGTACGAATAAAGAGAAGCAATTAGAATTTGCCAAAAGTACATTACGGAGGATGTTGAGTTCTTAAAACGTGTCCATTTTAACCTTATGAAAGTTAGTCGACATTTTTCAGCCGACAAAAAAAAATCGATAATGCAGACTACACAATTAAAATATGTACCAGCCAAAAAAACTTTTAACCATTAGCTAAAATTTATCAGCCGATAATTTCAAGTAGAAACAGTCAATATTTGTTAATCATTTCAAAGACCTGGGCCCTATTGCACCAACTACATATCACTTATTACTTATCAACTTATCAAAAGTTACTTTTTTTGATTATGATAAGTAATAAGTGTTTCACCAAAAGTAAAAAAAATTCACTCACTTATCAATTTAGAAACTTATCAAATTTTAATAATGATAAGTGATAAGCGTTGCACATCAGAATGTCTATAACTTATCAAATGACAAATTATCAAATTTTTATGATAAGTTGTAATGTTCCTTGAGTATAATGGAACTTGGTTATTTATCAACCGATTAGGATGAAAATCGACAGGTACAATAAAAATGGGATTCTAAAATGATTTTTAGATGAAGTTCTGGAATATGGCCAAGTCGGATGGAATTTGGCTATTTATCAACCGATTAGGATGAAAATCGACGGATATAATGAAAATGGGATTCTAAAATGATTTTTAGATGAAGCTCTGGAATATGGCCAAGCCGGATGGAACTTGGCTATTTATCAACCGATTAGGATGAAAATCGACGGATATAATGAAACTTGGAACTTGGCTATTTATCAACCGATTAGGATGAAAATCGACGGGTACAATGAAAATGGGATGAAGTTCTGGAATATGGCCAAGTCGGATGGAACTTGGCTATTTATCAACCGATTAGGATGAAAATCGACAGGTACAATGAAAATGGGATTCTAAAATGATTTTTAGATGAAGTTCTGGAATATGGCCAAGCCGGATGGAACTTTGCTATTTATCAACCGATTAGGATGAAAATCGACGGATATAATGAAAATGGGATTCTAAAATGATTTTTAGATGAAGTTCTGGAATATGGCCAAGTCGGATGGAACTTGGCTATTTATCAACCGATTAGGATGAAAATCGACGGATATAATGAAACTGGGATGAAGTTCTGGAATATGGCCAAGTCGGATGGAACTTGGCTATTTATCAACCGATTAGGATGAAAATCGACGGATATAATGAAAATGCGATTCTAAAATGATTTTTAGATGAAGTTCTGGAATATGGACAAGTCGGATGGAACTTGGCTATTTATCAACCGATTAGGATGAAAATCGACGGATATAATGAAAATGGGATTCTAAAATGATTTTTAGATGAAGTTCTGGAATATGGCCAAGTCGAATGGAACTTGGTCATTTATCAACCGATTAGGATGAAAATCGACAGGTACAATGAAAATGGGATTCTAAAATGATTTTTAGATGAAGTTCTGGAATATGGCCAAGTCGGATGGAACTTGGCTATTTATCAACCGATTAGGATGAAAATCGACGGATATAATGAAACTTGGAACTTGGCTATTTATCAACCGATTAGGATGAAAATCGACGGGTACAATGAAAATGGGATGAAGTTCTGGAATATGGCCAAGTCGGATGGAACTTGGCTATTTATCAACCGATTAGGATGAAAATCGACAGGTACAATAAAAATGGGATTCTAAAATGATTTTTAGATGAAGTTCTGGAATATGGCCAAGCCGGATGGAACTTGGCTATTTATCAACCGATTAGGATGAAAATCGACGGATATAATGTAAATGGGATTCTAAAATGATTTTTAGATGAAGTTCTGGAATATGGCCAAGTCGGATGGAACTTGGCTATTTATCAACCGATTAGGATGAAAATCGACAGGTACAATGAAAATGGGATTCTAAAATGATTTTTAGATGAAGTTCTGGAATATGGCCAAGCCGGATGGAACTTGAATATTTATCAACCGATTAGGATGAAAATCGACGGATACAATGAAAATGGGATGAAGTTCTGGAATATGGCCAAGTCGGATGGAACTTGGCTATTTATCAACCGATTAGGATGAAAATCGACGGATATAATGAAAATGGGATTCTAAAATGATTTTTAGATGAAGTTCTGGAATATGGACAAGTCGGATGGAACTTGGCTATTTATCAACCGATTAGGATGAAAATCGACGGATATAATGAAAATGGGATTCTAAAATGATTTTTAGAAGAAGATCTGGAATATGGCCAAGTCGGATGGAACTTGGCTATTTATCAACCGATTAGGAAGCTGGTGGTGTTTCTGAAGCTATTGGCTCACCTAATCAACGGTTAAAATCAAAATCAAATAAACGTTAAGCACCAGAAGCGGCAGAGACGAGGTCGTCCGGCTCAAAATCTGCGCTTCTGTCGTCCGGCTCAAAATCAACCAAATCATTGCTGCGCATTTTAATCGCAACATTGTGAAGAATGCAGCATACTAACACGATTTTGCCTGCAACAGTTGGATCCACCCGCATATGATTTAAACAAGGAAAATTTTCCTTCAGAATTCCTATTAACAATCAAATTGAATTTAACTTTAAAAATTGCAATCGTCATATACAAACCAAAACTATTTTCCACTATTCTTCTCGTCCGCTTATGAGCACAGCACCGGGGAACGGACGATTATTTTATAATATGTATAGGATTTTCCAATAAGAGGTTTCATTTTGATATTAAGAAAAAGAGTATTTTTTAAGAGGAATCAATAAATGTTTATTTCATTGTAAAGAGGATGCCATTAACATTTGAAAACGATATCAGCCAAATGGCCGCCACGACTACGCTTGCAGCACCATATCCTTTTCGAATCCCTTTCCAATCTTCGAAATCTTGAATCGATTGTGGAGCATTGGCATAGACCTTATCTTTCACGTGGCCCCAAAGAAAAAAGTCTAAAGTTGTAAAATCACAAGATCTCGGTGGCCAATTGTGATCACCTCTTCGAGAAATAACACGGTCAGGAAGCTTTTCTTGCAAAATTGCGCTTGTTTCGTTGCTTGTGTGGCACGTAGCGCCGTCTTGCTAAAAATAAACGTCGTCCACATCAATATCTTTCAATTCCGGCCATAAAAAATCATTAATCATAGCTCGGTATAGCGCAATCCATTCACCGTAACAGTTGCACCAGCCTCATTTTCGAAAAAGTAAGGTCCTATCACACCGCCAGGCCAAAACCGCACCAAACAGTGCCACGTTGAGGATGGAGAGGCTTTTCAATAATCATCAGACCCAATCAGTGAAGATACGGCATTTATGGTGATCGACAGGCTTGAGTTCTTGTGTTAACTGCAATTTAAAAGCCTTAAGACTATATAAAAATCATCTTAGAATCCCATTTTATCGTACATGCTCAATTTCATCAAATTCGGATAAGAAATGGCCAAGTTCCTTCCTAATTAGTCATATAGCAGGGAAAAAAACGTTTTTAACAGACTTCCGTCATGCCACTACAATTTGCAGCTCTTATCAATTTATTTGAGTAGTGAAATTTTTCTTATTGATATTTTGGATAATTATCATTAAATGTATTCGATTATTGATAAGTTAAAACTTTTGGTGCAACAGAACTACGAAAAACTTATCAAAAACCTCAAACTTATCGCTTATCCAAATATTACTTATCGTTTATCATTTCGCGAATTGATATATAACTTAATTTTGATAAGTGAGTGCTTATTACTTATTATAACTCAATAAAATACTTATCAAATTTCAATTTGGTACAACAGAAACTTATCAAAAATTATGATAAGTTGATAAGTAATAAGTGATAAGTAGTTGGTGCAACAGGGCCCTGCTACGTTTAATAATGAATTCAAAGATTCCAGACAAAAATTTCAGATTTTGCCATGTTGGATAATCAATTCAAAGATATGCCGTTCCAGATTTTTGAGATTGACCATTGATCTCACAATGTCTATTCGATGGACAATAATATTAGACAATTTGAGATTCAATTTAGGGGAGGTCTGTAGGGGATAAGGGGTGTAATCGACAAAAATTTCAGATTTTTCCATGTTTGATAATCAATTCAAAGATCTGCCGTTCTAGATTTTGGGGGTTGACCATTGATTTCACTATCGATTATCCCCTTCAGAACTTTAGAACGGCAGATCTTTGAATTGATTATCAAACATGGCAAAATCTGAAATTTTTAAAAAATCTGCTATTTTATTCAAAAATTAATGTAAGAAAGCCTAATAATATCATAATTTAAATTTATTTATTATTTCCTATATTGGAATTGATCTTCGCTGTATGTTGACTTTTATTTGATTGAATTTTAAGTTTTTTTATTATTTTGTGAAATCCAAATTAAAGAGACAAATTGTTCAAGATATACTATGTATTATGCATTTTTGTTTAGAAAAATAAATATTTTGACAATAAAAAATTTCATTGTAGTCTTTCCGTTTTTAAGATATATCAAAACTTGGGGGTGTATGTATGTAGACTTTTGTTTCACAGTGTATAGCCACTTTTTAAAATTAAAAAATTTATAGAATTTATAAAGTTTATGGAATTTGTAGTAATTAGATAAATTCTTTAAATTTAAAAATTCTTTACCGCTATAAATCCTATCAATCCTTTAAGTTCAGTAAATTCTACAAATTCTATAAAGTCAAAAAATCCAATAAGTTTCTTAAAGTCTGTCAATTCTATAAATTCTTTAAATCCTTTAAATTCTACAAATTTTATAAGTTTTGACATTTCTAAACACTATAAATTTTTTAATTTTCTGAATTTTATAAGTTCAGCGAAATCCGGCTATAACAAACCCCGTTTATAAAAATCATCCGTTTATTACAAACTTTTGAAAATGGGCCTTTGTTGTAAACGATGTCAGTTTGTATGCGCCCGTTTACAAAAAAAAAAATTTATTTTCCCTTGGGTTTTTGTTATATCAGGATTTCACTGTATATCAATTCCATAAATTTTCAAAATGTATAAAATATATAAATTTAATGAAAAATATAAATTCTCTAAATTTTGTAGGCTCTTTCAGTTCTATTAATTGTTTCAAGTGTGTTTGTTTTATAAATTCTATACACTCAAATTTTACTTGTTTTACAAATTTTTCCATTAATTCCATATTGTGGTTCCAAAATGAGTCCCGTCGTCATCTCGGAGGAAATTGTCTTTACTAATCTAAAGTCAATGAATGCAAACAAGGCCACCGGACCCGATGGAATTCCAGTTCGAATATTGAAGGAGTTTGCCTGTGAATTGGCTCCAATATTATCTAAAATTTTCCTACTTTCATATAAGCAAGGTGACTACCCGAACGCCTGGAAGAATGAAATGGTGCAACCCGTGCTGAAACGGGGTTGTGACAAAACTGACCCTTCGAGCTACCGGCCAATATCAATTGTGTCAGCCGTCGCTAAGGTCTTTGAGAAATGCGTCAATCAACATATAGTTAGATATCTTGAAATTAGCAAACTAATTTCGGATAGACAATACGGCTTTCGTGAAAGCCGATCCACGACCGATCTCCTGTCGTATGTCACGAACAAATGGAATCTCGCCCTAGAACACCACGGAGAGGCCTTTGCAATCGCCTTGGATATATCCAAGGCTTTTGATAAGGTATGGCATGAGAATCTTATTTGTAAACTTGTGGCATACGGGCTGGACTCGATGACCACCAGGTGGATTAAAAGCTATCTCAATGACCGAAAAATCAGCGTCGTACTTAATGGGAGATCATCATCGACGCACTCCCCAAATGCCGGAGTCCCTCAGGGATCACCTTTGTCACCGACCCTGTTTTTGCTATACATCAACGATTTGCTGGATAGCACTGTAAACCCTATCCATAGCTTTGCGGATGATGCCACATTGCATTCTTCTATTTCATTCGAGGCGGAGCCTAGCACTACAGATCTAAATAATAAACGGTCAGAAGTCGTAACGTCTCTTAATTCCGATTTAAGTACAATATTTGAGTGGGGTAACAACAACTTAGTACAATTTAACGAGAAAAAGACACAAATATGCACATTCTCACGTAAAAAAAGTCGCAACGACTACCCATTTGTGGTAAAAAACCATATCCTTGTGGGTTGCGACTCAATTCGACTGCTTGGTGTTCAAATAAGTAACAAACTCAAATGGAATGAACACATTGTTGCATTGGCTAAATCAGCTTCAAAAAAACTCGGGTTCCTGAATCGATGCAGAAGGTTTTTCAAATCGCATCAAGTTCTCCAGATATATAAAACCTTCATCCGACCATGTATAGAGTATTGCTGTCAAGTTTGGGGAGGTGCGTCTGTACCACCCTCCACTTATTGGACAGGGTTCAACGCCGCGCTATCAGAATAATTCGGAATCACAGACTTACTCAAGAATTAGACAGCTACAGCATCGCAGAGATGTTGCAGAACTCTGCGTCTTCTACAGATGCTTACATGGTAAATGTTCTGCAGAACTATCGGAGAAAATACCACCATTCGTTACAACAACAAGCGTAACAAGAGGAACAACCAATGCACATAGGTTTACGGTGAAGCTCCCGAAACCTCGAACTGAAGAAATCAAGCGCGAATTTATATACCGAACATCAAAAAAGTGGAATTCGCTAATACATTTCAAATTTCCGAAGGAATATAAAATGAATAAATTTAAGGTAGCTATTAATCTTTACTTGCAGGATCGCGCATTGGGTGCAGAAGCTCTGACAGTTACAAGGAGCTAGGATCGTTAATAAGTCCGCTCTGCACCCAATTAAAAAAATTTATAAAAAAAAAAAATAAAAAAAAAAAATACAAAAATTTCTATAAATTCTATTGTATAAACATAATAAATTCTATAATTTCTAAAAGTCCAGTTAATTTTACAAGTCTATAAATTTTATGATTAAAGTTTAAAATACCGTAAGTACTTTAAATTCTGCAAATCTCATAAATTCTTCATTTCTTCAACTTTTATAAATTCTCTAAATTCTACAAAGTCTATAAATATTAAAAATTTTAATATATTTATAAAATCTATAAATTCTATCAATTTTATGAATTTTATAAAATTTTATGAATTTTATAAATTCCATTAATTCTATAAAGTATATAAACTCGCCAAAATCTATAAATTTTATAAATTCTTTAAATTTTATAGATTCTATAAATTGTTTCAAGTCTGTCCAGTTCGATAAATTCTTTTATTAATGCTTTGAATTCTACAAATTTTAGAAATTAAAAAATTTCGAAAAATTTATGAATAATTCCATAAATTCTATGGATAAAGTTTTAAAATTCAGTAAGTTCTTTAAATCCTACACTCTCATAAATTCTTTAGTTCTTATCAATTCTGTAAAATTCTATAAATCTTATAAGACTAGGATACCACGCTAAATTAAAATTTTTAATTTTGGAACGCACTTAAATAAATACTTATAACAATTACTACGTAATGTTAATTTGTAATATTAAGCAATGCGTTAAATACAAACTAGCTATTCTTTATCTTTCTTTAGTCCCCTTCTCAGTTTATAAATGAAAATAATTGATAAAAGATCAATCAGTCTGTGTTGGTATCGTGCGCACTTCAAACTTATAATAATAATATTTACAAACGGTTAAATTATTATAATATTAAAATAAAATGTTTGTACAATGTAAAAAGTGTAGTTAAATTATTTTTTGTATAGCCTACTAGCTATTCTAGGAGCCCCTACAAGTTCAATAAAGTCTATAAATTTTATAAGTTCTACAAAGTTTATAAATATTATAAATTCTGTAACAATCTTCGTTAAATTCTATTATGTTTATAAAACCTATAAATTTTATAAAAATTAAGAATTTTATAAATTTCATTAATTCTATAAATTTTATAAATTCTTTAAATTTTATAGATTCTGTAAATTGTTTCAAGTCTATCAGTTCCATAACTTCTACAAACCCAAATTTTACTTGTTTCAAAAGTTCCATAATTTGTTTAAATTAAATTCTATAAATTTTATAAATTCTTTGAATTCTACAAATTTTATAAATTCAAAAATGTTGATAAACCCTGTAAACAGTACTATTCTATAAATTCAAAATTTTCTAAAAATTTACTAAATTCTATAAATTCTATGGATACAGTTTTTAAAATTCAGTAAGTTCCTTAAATCTAGTTAAATCTAATAAATTTTTACAGATATTATACTGGAAATTCGATAAATCTTAAAAGTCCAATAAATTTTATAAATTTTATTGCAAAGATTGTAATTATTATAAATTTTAATATGCTTAAATTAGAAAAATTAATTAAGAACAGGAATAACGTAACTTTGCATACGGGAATTTACAAATTAACATATTCAAATTGTAAAGCGTTTAATTTAGGACAAACGGGCCGGTCATTTAAGAAAGATTCAGGGAGCATGTTAAATCAATCGGCAAAATCTACCCTGAGTCAAAATTTGCTCAACATATAAATTCTACGCAACACAAATACATAAATGTTGAAACAAATTTACAAGTAATATAGAAAGGTTGTTAAGTCGAACTGAAAAATTCGAAATAGATACATAAAAATAAATACAACCGATTTATGTTGAACAACAGTATAAACACTGCGTAACCAGATTTCCTGAATCAAAAAATTTTTACAGCACAACCATTGAAATTCTAAAAAAAATTAGTATACATATAAAGGATTGAAATGTACGAAATAATTCATAAGTAAATCAACTGACGATGGTGCTATAGCATCGAAATCGATATTGGAGCGAAAGAATATTCTATAAAGGAGCTCCTTATTGACGTACAAATATATAATAATAAAAAATAAATATTTAATTGAATAAATAATTTAAAAATTATATTATTTGGCTCTAATTGAATTAAAGTGAACATCCACAAACACCGGAATCATGGATTTCGTTAATGCTTATAAATTCTTTAAATATTAATGATTTTATAAATTCCATCAATTATATAAATTATATAACCTTCTCAAATTCTCTAAATTTTATAAATCTTTTAAATTTTATAGACTCTATAAATTCTGCCAACTAAAATTTGACTTATTTTAAAAATTCAGTAATTGCTATATGTAAATTCGACAATTCTATAGATTTTAATAATTCTAAAAATTCTTTGAATTCCATAAATCGAATAAGTTCTGTAAATCCTATAATTTTTTGTATTTTTATAAATTTTGGAAAGCATAAAAATTGCAGGTGACCCATAGTACCTTCCCACAGTTTCTACGGAAGTCATTTGCCTCTAAATTCAGTTTTCTTGCATTCTCTCCAAAAAGACAGTGGTCGCGTGAATATTCATATGTCGCTCTTAATTCATGAGAGCTTGATGTTCTGGTACGCCCTAAGTCTAGTTTTGGCCAGGCTAGTATTCCATCAATACTAGTGAGGATGTCAGTCAAGCTTTCCAGTTTATGCGCTGTCATAGAACTCCCCACATTCGCTCTTTCCGGTTGCAGAAGGTGAAAAATTCAATAGATTTCTAAAATAATTTTATAAATTTTAATAAGTTTTATGAATTTGATAAATTTTAGAGATTTCAAAAACTTTATAAATTCAACAAATTTTATGAATATTTTAATTTCTTTAAATTTCTGTCTGATTCTGTAAGTTCTATAAATTGTTTTAACTGACAGAGTTCTATAAATTCTAGGCATCTGATGAATGTATTTGTTATAGTAGTTTCATAGGTGGCTCTTTATGATACTATCTGAATGTTTTATGAAAACCGCTATTTTCAACAATGAGTTCGTGTAGTAGGCATCAGCAGATGAATCAGCATAAAATAACGGGGTTTGCAATTGAAGTGTCGTTCACAATAGAAGAATTCAAAAATTTGAATGGCTCACCAGTAATCTATCGAGACGATAAAGCTCTTCATAACGTGTCGCAATATTGAACGATATATCTAAAACTTATTTAATATTAGGGCAGGAGCAGTTTTTAAAATAATCAACTAGCAACTTGCTTCAAAACTCCATTTCTTGCAAAATTATCAATTGAAATATCAGAATAACTTCTAAAAATCAGAAAGACTGAATCCCTTTATTTAACGTTAACTCAATTCAACTGGATACGATGAGCACGAATAAGACAGATCAACTGAATCAGTTGATCTGAATTCTCGACTACAATATTTAACTTGAATTAAATTTTATATTTCAGCTGATGGGTGAGCTGCTTTCATATATCCAGGACGAACTATGTAAGAGTGTAGGTGGCATTGCACGGTACAATGTAACCATAAAATCGATACCCTCTAGCTCTGCTATTGTCGCCGTGTAAATTTCTCTAAAATAAAATTTCGGTACACGATCCAATTTTAAAATATTTTCAATAAATTCTAACTATCAAACCATGTTCAGAATTGGCCCAGAGTTAGCCAAT